>JAAMXU010002372.1:0-15721 GCA_019693545.1 Chaetoceros muelleri
GAATGGAGCAGGTGGGTACAAAACGGAAGAAGATAAGATAAGAGAAAAGGCCAAGTTGCAGGGGCACCCGGTACCAGAAGACGATCATGACTATGATTACCAAAATTATGATGGAGGATTAAGGACAATCGGATTTACCCTTCGGGTTCGACCTTTGGAAGGAACTGAAGCGTCACGAATGATGCAGGTTAATACAGGAGAAGTCGAAAATGCTGCCGATGTCCAAAAGAATCGTTTGATTGATTTGACGAATACTTTGAGAGATAAAATGGAGTTATTATTGGATCATCAAGAATACATCAAAAATAGAGAGGCAACCCATAGACATATTGTTGAACAAACATTTACCATGGTGATGAAGTGGACAATGCTTGAGGCTTTTGTTTTGATTTGCATCGCTACGGCACAAGTCTCTTATTTGAAGAGGTTCTTTGAGACTAAAAGATATCTATAGAGTTTGTTGTGTTGTGTTCTATCTTGATGGTACTGTACCAGGTAGTGCAAGGGTGCGTGTAGTGGGACATTGTGCGGTCGTATCAAATATGAGATAATTCATGAAAATATACAAGATAATTCATGTGTAATCGTCAACCAACTTTGTCTTGTTTTGACTATGAAAATACATATGACATAATAAAAAAGAACATAAATTTTGAACGCATGACACATAAAGTATAATGGAGTGAATGAATCCTATCATCATCAGCAACCAGTATTGAAAAAGAGTGCTACACCACTGACGTTTGACAGGTTGTGTTGCAACATGCGCACATACATGGTTTTTCGCAAGCACAAGGTTTACCCCAAAGTTGTTGACATCCAGGGTAAAGTTCAGTTGTAACATCATCTAAAATATTGTCCATTAGGTTGCCGTGAAGTTCACAAGGAAAGCAATTGCAACTCTCGGTCGAACAGCTACAAGAACCTCCATTGGCCATAGCTTCGCAGCGAATTTTTCTCCGCCCATGGCCGAGGGATACCTCAACTTCCTCGAGTCCCAATGCACCTTCTCTTTCTCTACGTCCGTACCGCTTCTGGAACTCGGGTGGTTTGTATGTATTCAAATGTAGGGAAGAACATAAAACTGACAAGGAGGACAGAATCATTGCTATCGCTGCTATAAAAGGTGGAAGTGCCATTTGAATAATTGGATAAAACACTCCTGCAGCGACAGGTATGGCTAGAGAGTTGTAACCGAGTGCCCAGAAAAAGTTCAGCTTGATCCTTGCGAACACCTTTCGTGACAAGTCAATAGCAAGAACAACATCAGATAGTTTGGACTCCATGAGAACTATAGCTCCAGTCTCGATTGCAACATCTGTTCCTGCACCAATGGCAATCCCAACGTCACTTTGTGCCACTTTGGACGATGGAAAACAAACGATCAGATATCAGAAATTTAAGCAAACGATGAGGACGGTAAAGCATAAGAAAATTTCGAAATTTTTCTAGACTTACTGGCTGGTGAGTCATTGACTCCATCTCCGATCATCGCGACACAGTGGCCATCGTCCTGTAAGTGTTTAATAAATTGAACCTTTCCTTCAGGTAAAACATCAGCAACAACACATGAAGAGGGAATCCCAATGTCCTTCGCTACAACTTTAGCAGTTCTCTCATTATCTCCAGTCAACATGAACACCTTAATACCCATTCCAATTAAAACTCGTACAATAAGAGAGGCGTCATCTCGTGCTTCATCTATAAGGCCAATAACTGCTTCAGTTCTTCCATCGATGGCCACTATGATGGCGGTTTCGCCGCAACTTTCCAGATACTCCATAGCATCAAAGGTTCCGTCAGAAATGGATATGTTGTTTGATTGAAGACCTCGACGGTTACCAATATAAACGGATTTACCATCGATTGTACATTTTATTCCTTTGCCAACTTCTGCTAGGAACTTCTCCGCGTCCTTAAGAGGGTAGCTATCATCAATTCCAATACCGAGCTCAGTCGCTTTCTTGGTTATACCTGAATATTCAATGTTTGATGAGAAGGCAATGCTTGAGGCTTAGAAGATGTCGAAAATATGTTGAAAGCTTACCTCGAGAAAGTGGATGTTCGCTACCTTTTTCTGCTGAAGCTGCGACACTTATTATATTTTTTATTGCTTTTTCATGAATTAATCCAATGTTACTCGTCTCGTTTGACACACGCATTTTCACGTTACCTATAACTTTCTCGGAAATGTTTTGCATTCTATTTTGATCAAATAAAAAACATGGTCTATCCGATAACAGAAGGACATGGTGAACCGTTGGTTCTCCTTTTGTCAGGGTACCAGTTTTGTCAAAGACGACAGCAGTCACTTTGCTGGTTCTCTCAAGTGCCTCCCCACCTTTAATAAGAACACCGTGTTTTGCACCGACACCTGACCCAACCATTACCTTGATAATTAAGAAATATCAACAGTTAGTTATAAACACTTTTAACAGGTACAAAACGAGACATTTTACTTACCGCTGTGGGAGTTGCGAGACCCAGAGCACAGGGACATGCAATGACAAGACAAGAAATAGAGAACAAAAGAGGGAGAGTCCAGTCATTGAGGCCTTCATCTCTATAAGACCACTTGTACTTGACATTATCCAGAGCGCCAGTATTGAGCAATAAGACCCATAAAACGTAGGTGAAGACGGATATTCCAAATACAACGGGCACAAACCTCGATGACATGTAATCAGCAAACTCCTGTATGGGGGCCTTCGAGGATTGTGCAGTTTCAATCAATTTAATTATCTTTGCAAGTGTTGTATCGTCTCCCAAAGAAGTGACTCTCATCCTTATAGAACCATCAATATTTATGGTACCGCCAATCACCATGTCACCCACGTGCTTTACAGATGGAACAGACTCTCCTGTGATCATGGATTCATCAATCGTGGTAGTCCCGCTGAAAACGATACCATCAGTTGGAACCTTTTCACCAGGTCTGATGAGTAAAACGTCCTCGTATTGTAACAACGCCAACGGAAGTTTTCGTTCTGGCATAATACTTTCATAAACATCTTCATCTGCCACTCCCACAATAGTAGCTTCGGATGGTGTCAGGGTTGAAAGTTCGGATATTGCTCGGCTGGTGACAGCCTTAACTTTGCATTCCAAATATTTTCCTAAAAGAACAAACATAATTAACAAAGCTGGTGTCTCAAAAGTTTGCATCAGGCGATGATCTTCTGGAGCATCTCTTACAGAATTGTAGATTACAACAAAGATAGAATATACATATGCTGCGCTCGTACCGGCAGAAATCAAAAAGCTCATTCCTAGGTGACCTGTTTTCAAGGAGTAATATGATTCCCGGTAGAACCTCGATCCAGAGTAAAACTGGACAGGTGTAGTGAGGATGAATGCAAGGATCTCCTCCCAAGTTATATTCCAGAAAGCCTTCGAGGCAAGGAAATCTTTAATCCCTGGTACATGTACAAATACCATTGATATCAAAGCTACGGGTATGGCAAATAGCGCAGCAACGTAAAACGATGTTCTCCACATCTTGATCTCTGCTAGTCGTCTACTTTCGGACCTTTCAATCATATTTTGATAGCTTCCTGCTTCAGTGGCATTAATTGTCCCACATCCTCCTCGACTCCTGACATCATGTGATGAATCGATCGATGCAATTAATTTTCGAATTCCAATTCTTTGAGCATCATAGGTCACTTTTATAGTTCCGCCTTGGGTTACTTGTGCCCTGGCCATTTCGTTTGTTCCCAAATCCCCAACATTCGACAAATTTACTGAACCTTCCCTTTCATATCCCCCTGTTGTTCCAATTGATTCGTTCACCATCGTTGCTTCTGAAACAAACTCGTGCTGATTCAAGTGATCTAGAACTGCTGCTGCATTCTGTCCAACTTCCAGAAACAATGTTCTAGTAGAACAACTTATCATCTTTGTTTGATTCTCTTCGTCGCCGTCGTCATTTCTCGATACTTCAGATTCGGACAGTAATTCTGCTTCAAAGCCTATGTCTTCAATACAAGATACGATGTCCTTTGAAATTTGCATTATTTCGAGACCAGCATTCCAATGTAAATAAACCAGTCGTAATTTCGGTTCGGGAAGGATGGAAACTTGCACAGACTCACGATCAATTTTTCCAGAGGCATTTTTCGACACAAAGGATTTTACTGCCTCAGCGACTGACTGACTACATGAGGAACATGTGAGACCTTGCAATGCAAATACCAGTTCTGTACGCTTGATTGCATCATCAGAAGATTGTCGTGGCAAAAGAGGTGTCTCAGGACTGTAGTCATCTTCAATATGAGTTGATTTATCCGTCAATGAATCGGAAAGGAATTCAGCTCCAAAACCTACACTCTCAATACATGTAATCATTTCTTTTGATATTCTCTGACGATCAATATTTCCATTCGACGGATAAGTGTATGTCAACGTTAATTTGGGCTCTGGAAACAAAACAACGGTAATAGAATTTTGTTCAATGTGAACTCTGTCATCAGAAGCTGAAAATGATTTCATTGCCGCTGTCACAGCCTGCGAACACGACGAACATGATAGCCCCTCCAAGGCAAATGACGCTTGAACCCAAAGACAGCTGGGTTTTGACATGATTGATGAATGTCGACTAACTAACTAACTAAATATACAATTATTTTTTTGATTCTTCTCCGTCTATTTTTCAAAATTCAACGTCGGTAGTTAGAGTATAGTTCGGTGATGCTTGGATGCATTTGAGCGATCAGATCGGAACCCAGAACGTGTACAGAGTACCACCGTTCTATTCTTCGACAGGTTAACATACTTCGTAGATGGCACTACATGCCAGATGCAAGATAGAAAATCAAAGTTCACAATACAAACATATAAAATCTAAAACTCTGTATCTATTACATTCATTCACTACAACTCTTTCTTTATTTTAGTCAATGGAGTCTTTCTTACATTTCGATATCTCCACGAGCAACAGCTTCCTGACGCTCCTCAATGACAGACTTTCTTACTCCACGTCCCTTGGGAAGAGTGACCTGGGGCTGATTTCCAGATCCAATGGCGAACACATTGACAAGACGGGTGGAGAAAGTGTGTCCCTTGGAATCCTTAATGGTGGCAATGGAGAAAGATCCCTCGTGCTTCTCAATGTGCATGAGCTGTCCAACACGTCCAGCGTTATGACCCTTGGTAATGAATACCATGGCACCAAGATCAAACTTGATAATGTCACTCATCTTGCCAGTGGCGATGTCTACCTTGATGGTATCGTTTGCCTTGACATCGGGGTCAGGGTAGCGGATAGTACGCCCATCGTGTGTAACAGCAACAGGAATCTTGTTGTTGGTGGTAAGGGTCTTGACGACCTTGCAGAGCTTGTAAGATCCCTCCTCCTTGGAAACACGGTGAAGAACAAAACGTCCCTTGACGTCAAAAAGGAGACGGAAGAGATCTCCAGACTTTTCGAGCTCGATGACATCCATGAATCCAGCAGGGAAGTTGTGATCGGTACGAACCTTACCGTCGACCTTGACACATCTCTCCATACAAATCTGCATACACTCCTTGTTGGTCAGAGCGTACTTGAGACGATCACGCAAGATGATGGCAAGGGGGATGCACTCACGCTTCTTGTGAGGACCAGCCGATGCCTTGGGTGCCCATACTCCTCCCATCTTTCCGAGTCCCCAATGCTTGGGAGCATTGAGACGCTTAAGGTGCTTCTTGTTTCCGTTAGGCCTAAAAGTATCAACAAGAGACAAGGCGAGAGACAAACAGAGAGAAAAAGACATTTTGTGAGCGAAACTATGTCATGTTTGGAGGGCTGCGGACAATCAACGATTGGGAGATGTATACAAAAAATAGCATCTCCGTTTTGTAACTTCTTTCGTTGTGCGAACTTGCGCATGTCCTAACCTTTATGTCATAAGACCATCTCTCAAACATGCAGGCAGTACAAGACGGACAAACGGACAGACGGACCAGAGAGGAAGACAGGCAAACAGAAGAGACAACAAAGCTATCCAGGTCCAGGATGGTTGCATTCGAAATGGAACACCCATACTTCAAAGGACCAAGAACACAAGCGATGGACAAACTAACTTGTAGTTCTTGAATTGTCACAGCATCCTCGCCCAAATGAAGGGCTGATTGATTGATTGATTGACAGTGACCCTTTGTCGTCTCTTTCTTTCGACTCGGTGACGATTCGATTTCAATTCACATGTCTGATCCATTTATACTCCTAGGATATCCGTAGTCTTGTATAAACAGATCTTGATATATAAAGTGAAAGGGAATCCACCACGAGCCTACTAGTAGTTAGCAGGAACAATATTCGTTCCAAACTCCTAGTCTGCGATATCTATAGATGGAAGTTCATCGCTGTTTCGATCACTGCCAGTAAAGGACGGTGCGAATTACGAATCAAACTTTGCACAATAACGTAGCCTTGGTTCCTTGTTGAAGCAAAGATAGAACAATTCATTCACGTACATTTTGGAGGTTTTGTGCAACTCTTAATCCTTTCTATCTACCTAGCTAGAGAATATAGATTGTAATTGTATTCCTGTTGGTGGATGGATGTGTTGCAGATATCGTCCAGTATTACCGCACTGTTGTGTTTTCCGTGTTGCATTACTCGTACTAGTACCGTACAGATGATACACTGAGAGAGGTCCAAATATCATGCTGGCCACACATGCTAAAGTACAACAGGTAAATGTTACGACGTATGGTGAAGATACACATAATGTGCACCGTAGAGCCTTGCTTTGGTTTGAAGTAAAGCGGTAACATTCTCTCCTTCGTAGGAATGTACTATGGATGCACGTGGCAAATTTTGGGAATATCGAATGGTCACCAGTGCGGGAAGGTGTGGAATGCAGCAGTATTCCATAAATGTACTGTACAGTACGCACAGCTGAACATATAATATGACCTTTACTGTAATTTCGTACAAAGCAAACATCCATTTGGATCGAAACCGCTCTTTGCACAAAATAATAATTGCACACCCTGTTGTATCTCTTCTTCACGAGAATTAACTACATCAAAACCGAAATGTGAGTTGTTGTGGTACCTTCATGGAAATGAAGTGTTGCTGCCTTCTGCACTTTGAACTCATTGGCAACTTCTATTATGAAAGTCTCGACGGCGGGTCTTTGCATCGTGATGGAGTAAGAATAGGGAGAATGTGCGCACACAGAGCTTTCATAGGGACGGGAGATCGTCCATGTACGATGGAGGTCTCGTCCAGCCTTGCAAATGCGTAGAACCTTTGTTTGTAGAAAACATTAGTGCACTCTGCCTTTCTCCAATATTAATTACTCCATCTCGTGTGAGCCCAGTCACCATGAGAGAATGTGCCGTTATCTTTCTCTAGATATTTGTCACCTTGTCGAATAGACTATGATTGAAAGTTTTCACTCATTACATTCTGTACTTTGTTTTTTTTCCTATACTTTTGCCTACTATTTCTACAGATGGGACGTATGCATGCACCAGGAAAGGGTATCTCCAAGAGTGCCCGCCCTTACAAACGCACTCCTCCCTCTTGGCTCAAGGTCTCCGCTCAGGATGTTGAGGAACAAGTGTGCAAACTCGCCAAGAAGGGTCTTACCCCCTCTCAGATTGGTGTCATCCTCCGTGATTCCAATGGTATCGCTCAGGTCAAGTCTGTGACTGGACAAAAGATTGTGCGCATCCTCAAGGCCAACGGAATGGCTCCCGAGATTCCCGAGGATCTTTACATGCTCATCAAGAAGGCTGTTCAGGTTCGTAAGCACTTGGAGCGTAACCGTAAGGATAAGGATTCCAAGTTCCGTTTGATTTTGATTGAGTCTCGTATTCATCGTTTGGCAAGGTACTACCGTACCACCAGGAAGCTTCCTGCGAACTGGAAGTATGAGTCTGCAACGGCTTCTACCATGGTAGCATAAGGAAATTATAAGTAGATTTTTAAATCGATTTTTTTGAATTGAAAAGGTTGCTGTATTGAATTGAATTTTTAAAAAAAGTATTAACGTTTGGCAGTGGAAATCACAGTTGCTGAGGAATCAGTCCATATAACTGTAGTCCTACTGTATTGAATGTGAGCCAGGTTGTGAAAGAGGTGGTGACAATTTATTTTGTTGTATGTTACAACAGAAGATAGCACCACCACTACAGTACACTCCCAAGAGTTTAGATAACCTGTGTCTTGTGAATTACTGGTTTATGCTATCAATGCTTTCAACTCTTCTATAGGACATGACGATCTGGATATCAGGCAAATGCTTAGAGAAGAGTTCCTAAGCATTTTGATGGTGGAAGTTACCCAAATTGGTATGGAAGCTTGTGAGGATTTCACAACATATTGTGAACATGCATCACTTGTTGGCAAAGAATAGTGATGCAATACACAGCTCTATAAGGGACATGAGCTCCAGCGAGGTTTTGAGATTGGCATGTTCCACCACAAGGGCTAACCATCTTGGAGTCTTGATAGTGCCAGTCAATGGGATTGACATTATAAAAAAGTCAGTATTTTATGAGTAGTAGTCACCAGCACCTGTTGATTACTTGGATCATGCACCAACTTACTCAATCAACAAATAATGTCCGAGATGGCTACCTCACTTTAGGAGGGTGCGCATATGTGATGCCATTGTTACTCTCGTCTATACATGGAGGACAGGACTTCCAATCCGTTTACCCAGCAGACAGTTGGATGCGCAGGATGACTTCTTATTAGTATTAGATGGATACTATGACCCATTGAAAACAAGGATCAAGGTTTTCAACACCTTTCGGGAAAAGTTTTGGAAATTTGTCTTGCCCTATCCTCTTCACCACATTAGTATGAGATTGCATGTGATTAGTCATTGGCATTGTTGTTGATGTGTCAAAGCTTTGATGAAGAATGTACAAACATATTTGATAGAAACATGGAAAAGAAGGGAAGGAGGGAGTATGTTAGCATTTCAAGAAGCACCATGAATATTCTGAATTGAATGATATTTCAAGGGTATGACAAAATCCATCACGATATTCCAGTCACTTACAGCACAAATCCATTTGGGACAGATCCAGCAGTGCTGAACGATATTATTTTATCAGCCCCAATGTAGTGAACTTACTACGGCACTCCTGATAACATCCGTAAATAGAAAGATTTATTAAGATACTCATGTAATAAGAATTTAGTATTGTTGAATGTTATTATGTCTTTAAATCAACCATTTCACCAACCATCACTCATGGCATGCAAATTGAAATAGAAAAATACAGGAAACCCATCATTGACTACTATCCTCAGTTATGTGTATAGTTCTCTGTCCTCACAAGGTAATGACAATCTGTTACCCAGTACCATTTCTTGCCGATTGTTCAGATGAACACCAACATGATACAATCACTGCTCTCTAGTCTACCACTAGTACTAGTAGTACTAGTGCTTGGAGGGTTGAGATCCATTTGATCATGTAGCTTCCCTCTATTGATTCACCACTGCTGTCAAATTTCACTTCATGTATTGTCCTAACACATCTTCTATCAACTGGTGGTGATTTTCATTATCAAAGTATGTAAGCAGGAAGAATATACCAGCATGAATCTTCTGTGTATATCATATCTTTGAGGAGTTGTGTGGTTTTTGTTGTTCTTGATGTATTTCTCATGTGGACAATCATCCTCATCTACTACTGTCAGATCTAGCTGTCTCTCCAGAATATTTATGTGGTTGCAATCAATGTTCTTAGCCAAATCTTCTTTTCCATTAGCTGAATAGGTGCACTGACAGAACCATCCATGTGGGTAAGACTCTTCTTTAGTTTCATGATGGATCTCTCCCATGCCATCCAAAATTTCTGATGTACTCTGGGAGTAACAAAATCATTAGATGACATGATGTATTCTAGGATATGTATTCTGTTAGTCCCAATCCTTCCTATTTTGTTCCACATATTTTTTTCATATAATGGTATCTACTACTTAAGAAGAGCGAGCTTAGCCAGTTCTCTTACTGATAAAATGTCCCCTTGTGAGGGTGAGGATTCTGGTCCTTGGGCTATGATTAAACTATTTGAATCGTGGGTGATTCATAAGGTAACAAGAAAGGGTGAGACAAACTAATAATACTGCTGATTAACTAATATAAGTAAAGTGCGATGTTTTTGAGTTTTTGTTGAGATTATTAACTTGGTTAGGTTTTGTAAAAGATAATGAAAAATGAATCTGGTTGCTTATAGGTCAAACTCGGAACCAAAACAGACAAAGTTCCAGAACAAGACGCAACCCAGACTTCTTGTTCTGTCAGACTCTGGCCAACAAAGAGAGATTAATAATGATGTGAAAGCAAGCAATTATTGAAAGTGCAATCTTCTTAGAAGATGAGAGATGTTGGAAAGATGAGCGATGCTGGAAGTTAATACATGAGAATCTGTTGGAAGCATTGAATTTTCAGGTTAGCCATTAGTCAGAATTCTTGACAAAGGAAAGGGCCCGATCTTCGATACAGCGTGACCGGTCCTACAGTAGTAGGTAGCTGGTACTGGCACTGTAGCCAGCATAGAATATAGGCGTAGACTCTCAGTCTAGTGCTGGGCACGAGTCCTCGACTCGATCGGCTGTGTATAGTAACTAAAAAACTTCTAACTTCGTAAAGTTTCGTTTTAGTAAATTATGAATAATTATGAATGAGTTAAAACGATCCACATCGTTAAAAAAACCTCTAACAAATAGACACTTAAGGAATTCAGGAATCTCAATGAATGTTCCTTTCTTGATTCATTCTTGAATACACTCACAATCCGTCTTCCTTGTGTTGGTAGAAATGACCAAGCCATTTCTCAAGAGGTGTCCCCGCGCACCAAATCTTATCGGACAATCAATAACTCTGAAGGTGTTCAGGAAAAGGTACAGTTTAAATCTGTACCACATAACGACCAAGAGAACAAATGGTCATATGCAGATGCAGTGCGAGGAAAGACTATATGATCTTTTCTCATCAATTATCTTTTATCCTAAAGTAAAGACGTGATTAATATTGATCCTTTTCTCTTACTTTCTAATTAACATCCTACTTCCAGGAGAGACTCTGGATTTTACAGTCCCAGTCCGGTAGCCGTGGATTTTCAATTTTCAACATAAAAGATAATTAAAACTGTTAAACAAGATTGCCTCAGTGTTTTCAACAAACCTGATTGGAACTGATCGGATAGTCTCCCACCTTACCAATGAAGAATGACTGACCCTATTAAATCCAACAATGGATCCAACAGTAGTCCTACCCACGAACCACAGTCAAAGGGTTCACAGCATGGGACAGCCAAGACATTGACAGGATCCATGGAAAACTACACTCTCATTCGTGCCCCAAAGGAAGGCGGTCACAAACGAATGCTAGATGTCGTGTTTGAGAAACTCCGTTACACTATTGAGTCTGAATGGACGGAGGGGCAAGCAGTCGCGACGATCCTGGAGACATATGAAGACGTCAAGATGGATCCACCAAGAAGACTAACACCAGAAGAAAAGGAGGATGACTTACTTGTTGAAATGTGGAAGGAAGATGTTAAGCAGCACATCTCTGAGACAAGAGCTCTCACCAGAGCCAAGAGGAGATTATATGCCACAGTGTGGAAATTACTCTCCAAGACGATGAGAAACAAAGTTACAGGAAGAGATGAATTCGAAGAGAAGAACACTTCCTCTGATGTGTTGTGGTTATTGAGAGTAGTAAGGGAGATAGTGTCTAGTTTTGATCATACCGTGCCAAAGCCACTTTCCAAACTAGAGTCACTTGCCAAAATCTTGAACTTCCACCAAGGTGAAAAAATGGAAAATGCAGATTACGTGAAGGGGCTCATTGCACTCATAAAAGTGCACGAGCAGGAGTACGATGGTCCTTTTGGTTTCTCAACCAAAGACATGACGGAAATGACTGAAAGGATAGGACGTCTCACGGATGAAGAAGGAAATCCACTCACCGAGCCCGAAAAGTCAAAGATCAAAGCAAAGAAAATAAAGGCAATCAGAGAGAAAGCCATTGCCATGCAGATCATCAGAGGAGCATGCAAGAAGAGATATTCCCAGCTAAAACTGAACCTCTCTAATAACTACAGTCTCAAGATCAACAAGTACCCCAACACGGTGGAAGAAGCCACCAGTGCCTTGAATGTACATGAAAGCAACCTGCACGGATGGTTGAAGAAAGGCAGAGCTCAGACTGGTCTCACTTTTGTACAAGATGGTAATGAGAAATTAGTAGCCGGAAAGAATGGGAAGATCCAAGAGCACATTCAATGCCACAAATGCAAATCAAAAAGCCATTACGCCAACCAGTGCCCAGTTCCTTCTGACGAATCCGGATCACAAAACTCCCAAGATGGCGGCACGGATGTTCAGGTGAGTACCCACGTCTTGAGCCAATCACATCAGATGTCCGATGGTAGTCCTATGAATCACATACAACTCACCACCTCCACAGGAACCTTAGATCCCAAGCTCATTCTCTCGGATAGTGAATGAACAGTGCATGTTTTCAACAATAAGGATTTGTTGACAGATATAAGACTGCATCCGGAGGGACAGGTTCTCAGGGTTCATTCCAATGGTGGTTGTATGGATTCTAGAATGGTCGGACGCTTCGGCGACATTGATGTGTGGTACAACCCTAAATCTATAGCCAACATATTATCCCGTCCTTTAATCAGCATTGATAGTTATCGTGTTGTCATCGACTCCAAAGTGGAGCACATTTTCAAGTTGTGGCTCGATCCTGTACCATTCATCAAATTTCGCAAATACAACAGGTTGTTTGTTTTTGACTCCAAATCAGACAAAGTTTTTGTTTCTGAGAACAATGACAGCACACACGTGTCACTGCTTCAGACCGTCCAAGAAAATGAGAGGATGTATAGAAGAAGAGATGTACGGAGCGCACGGTTGGCCCAAGACATAAGTAAAGCTTTGTTTCACCCAGCTCAGTCACGCTTGGAGAAGATCGTTGGCGGAAACTTCATCAGTAACCTCCCCATAACAATAGCAGATGTCCGGAGGGCGGAGAAGATTTACGGTCCATCCGTTCCCTCTATAAAAGGGCGAACGACCAGACAACAACCAACGGCCGTTCAAGACCTTATCCCAGTAGGTATCCCTCGCCCCCTCTATGAAGAGTACAAATTTGTAACAGTCTGCCTTGACCTGTTTTATGTGAATAGATTACCAGTGTTTCATAGCATTAGTAGGAATCTACAACATCGATGGATTTCGTTTCCAAATTCCAGAAAGAGGAAGGAGTTACAAAGGCTTTCAACGAGATGAGACAAGTGTACCATTCACGTGGTGGTTTCCGAATCACTGCTGCCCATGCAGATGAAGAATTCAAAGTCTTGAGAAATTACATGTTACCCTGTCACCTCGTGTGCCCCGAACCTGGTGGTCATGTGCCTGAAGTTGAAAGATCCATAAGAACAATCAAAGAGGGCTGTCGTGCCGCAGTACACGGTCTCCCATACGAATTCTTCCCAAAAGAGATGTTACGTGGACTCATCAGAAAAGTCATCTTGATGCTGAATGCTTTTCCTGGGGAACATGGTGTCTCTGACACACTCTCCCCTTGGAACATCATAGAAAATCTGCCACACCTTGACTACAACTCAATCAAGGTCCCTTTTGGTTCATACATTCAAATGGCAGTCGATGACGCAGTCACCAATACACCTCGCCCAGGTACCATTGGATGCATAGTCCTTTTTCATGTCCCTTGAGAGTGGTCGGCGAGTATCAGGATGTATGGTTTGTATCCTTCCTGTCACAGATGAGGTCATCGACAGAGTAAATCAATTGGGTCATGGCCAGAAACAGCCAGCCATTCGGAATGGTCAATTGTTGTTTGAGTGGCGCCCCGGCATTCCTTTCGACCAAGGTGATTTGCCGGTGATAAACGATAGATTCGAGCAGGATATGCAGGAAGATGAGATAGTAATCCCCGAACCCATCGTGGAACAAGATGATGATGTTGATATCATTGATGCTACCAATGCACCAACAGAAGATGAACAGACCTCATTTGCCGAGGATGACGACCAACACAGTGACCATGCAACGCCAGAATTTTTCACAGGACAAGGGGGCGAAGACTCGTCCTCATCAGATGAAATAGAACATGCACCAGAGAGTGAGAGCGATGACTCCGAGAGTGAGAGTGATGAGAGTGATGACTCCGAGAGTGAGAGTGATGACTCTGAGAGCGAGAGCGACGTCGAAAGCGAGAGCGAGAGTGACCCTGAAAGTGAAGGGGAATTCTTCAAGAGCGAAGCGCTTTCTGGTGACGATGAGAGCAACGTCCTCACTCCTTCTGACAATGAGACCATCGGTGAATTGGCATATTCCAAGAATGAATCCGAAGAAAGTAGTCCACTGCCCAACAACCAAGACAATGTTCCACTGGGCAGAGGGATGCGAGCCAGTGTCCCAAACCCAAAGTACTATGGGGATAATTTTCAGTTTTTGCAACATAGCTTTGAATCCCTGGACTCCACTACCAGGGAAGAATTCCTACTATGTGCCATTTCCGACTTCAAGAAAGTATCAAAGAGAACGTACCCCCTCGAGCGGTACCTCGCCAGGGTTATGTTATTACAGATGTCTGCTGATGCTGGTATCTGAAAACACGGGAAGGAGGCAGAGAAAATGTTGTTAAAGGAGTTTCGACAATTCAAAAACATGGACGTGATGGAAGCCTTAGATCCTGACTCCCTCACGCCAGAACAAAAACAGGAAGCCTTAGAAATGATAAATATCCTCAAGGAAAAACGTGATCACACCCCTGAGAACCCGAGTCTCAAGGTTCGGGGTTGTGCCACGGTCGACTCTCGGTTGTGGAAAAGGGAAAGTAAACGGATTAAAAGAAAGAAGAATAATTGAAGTTAATTCAATTAAAAAAGGAAATTATAACTTAGGTGTGTTGTAGATTAAAAAAGATTAGATACGTGATGTCTAACGAACGATCACCGTAGCTAATAAAAAAAGATACTACTATTGATTACTACCTACAATAAGCGTGTGACAGTTAACCAGCAGGTTAACCGCTAAATAGGATAAAACTACCTACACATACTTATTGTCGTAGCGCATCTATGTCATTGCCCCCCCAAATCTGAGGTGTTCTACGACAGGTTGGAAGTAAGATGCAATTATTATTCAAAAGCTGGTTCGATTCTTCGAATATTAACTTTATCATTAGTAGCTCCAATCTGGAGTCGAACAGTACCATTTGCAAATACATGCGTGATGCGGTACGGTCCTTTTTTCTGCATTTCTAACTTGCGCTGGATGCCTGTTGGTCGCAAGTAGACTTTATCACCAACAGAGTATTGATGGTCGATCCGACCCCTATTCTCTCTGAGGTTATCCTTGATTACTTGTTTTTGTTTGCGAGCAGTAATCGTTCTCCAATCTACGATAGTCTTTATGTTAAAAATCATATCGCGTCCGAAGACTAATTGCGCAGGAGTGGTGCCTAGCGTTGAGTGATACGATGCACGTATTGCCCAAGCAATTGAACTGAGGATCTTGCCCCAGGGATCAATGTAATCAAATACACGATTGCGTAAATCTTTAGTGCGAATCATGTTATGAATTACTTGATGAACTCGCTCAACCAGTGCATTCGCCTGTGGATTCTCCACGGTTGTGCATTTTGGCTTTATATTGAAATCTTCGATGAGAGGCTGAAAATCTTTCTTAAATTCTGAGCCGTTGTCGTATACAACTT
>JAAMXU010002377.1:0-72967 GCA_019693545.1 Chaetoceros muelleri
GTCTTCGTGAGCGAAATTTGATACGGTATACAGTCGTTACAACGAGCCCGTATCTCAAGTGGACGTCGTGTATCTTCCATTACTTCGTACTGGTAGTCATTGCTACAGTACTGGTACGGGTACGTGTCCTGTATCAGTGTAATAGTATCAGTACTGTAATTCAGCTTGGCACGTTGAAGAGACATCATACATCTCATCATCTTTTATCATACACACGCATCACTACTACAAGCGAAAAGATTGTGAGACACATGTTACATTTTCCATTCCAGATTCACTACTGTACTGCACTCTCTTGTGTTGTCTAACCTTCCACATTCATCCGTCAGGACATTATCATGAAGAAAGTTTTAAATTTGCTTTTATTCTTGGTCTCTGCGACTCAACTATTGAATGCCTTCTCACCACATTCACACGCTGTTACATACAGAACACAATCTTGTACAAATCAACTGTTTCAAAGTAACCCGAAAACTGTAGGAGAATACGATGAGAAGATATCCTCATGTAAAGAAATTCTTCGTAAAGCAGCCATTACAAAATCAGAAGATCCGGAGGAAGTACTCGTTGCTCTACAAGATCTTGAAAAATTGATGAGACAAAAGCGTAAAGTGGAAGGAGTAGACGTGGCAAAGGAGGTGTTGGACGGTTTGACTGGAGAATGGCGATTAATTTTTACAACGGGGACCAAGAAGACTCAAGATCGGTTCAAAACTAAGATTAATTATTTCCCTTTGAAAGCTATTCAAGCCTTTGATGCTACCAAGGAGCCCATGTCTATTGAAAATGCAATTTATGCAGGTGACTTTGCACTTATTAAATTTATGGGAAATTTTACATTTGATTTGAAAAAGAGCAAGGTGAGTAAGACGAGACGATTTGAAAGAAAATGGTTGATGAATATGCATGTAGGCAGTGATGCCATTGAGAGCGAAGAGAGGATTTTGTATTTTTCTGGTTTGCATTGGATTGGAATTCTGACATTTCTGGAACATTACATCCTACTGTATTGTATAATTTAGCTCGAGTTTGTCTTTGATAGAGTGGCTATTTTTGGTTTCACAATCAATCTGAAAACGGATGAAGCAGCCAAGGTAAGAATATATTTTTTCTCTGCACTGGATAACAACCATTTTCCCAAAATAGATACGTAGCTGATGGACGAAATTTTCTCTCTTTCAGATTGGAGCATCAACAGGATTAGGATCTGAAAGTAATGTCAAGAATGCTGAAAAGGGAAATAATGCTTTTTTCAATTGGATCTCAGCAGATGATGATATTGCTACTGCTAGAGGAGGTGGCGGCGGGATTGCCCTCTGGCAAAAAATAAAGTAAATCAATCTCTCCTGTAAAAATGATATTGAATTGTTACCCTACTAGTAGTTATTATCTAATGACACATTTTATTTTTGAATGTGTCTCTCATGCGGCATGTCGGGCAACCAACAGGGTCGCAGAGTAAAATCAATTGCCTCTGCTGTTTTCCTGACGTCAACCTTGAATATAGATCTTCGAGTTGATCTTGCGTCTTCCAGTAACCCCTGCTGGAGAGATTCTTTGATGAGTGTTTCTTTCGCTTCATTGAAAAGTTTCGGAGGCAGTTTTAATCTTTGGCAAAGTTCGAGTTCCTTCTTGGAAAGTAGCTCATGACCCGGGTATGAACGAAGGTCGAATTCTGCCTCTATTGTACTTGCAACATTGGTGGTGGCAGATGTATCCAGGCTAACCGAGTTTTGTTTTTCGTCGGTTCCCGTCGATTCCGGATCATTCTTGTCATTTTCGTTGACGTGGGATGCTTCGTTCGGCTCATGGCTATGGCGCTTTTGTCTGTTTGTAGAAGTTTGCTTATAGTTCTTCGTGTACGAACCGTTGACGTCTAAAGTGACCTTCGAATCATCTGCCCCTAGCTCTTTGGCAGCCATTTCCAATTCTTCTTTTTCCAATTGTTCACATGCCACTCTATGAACCTCTCTTCGATTTCTATCCAGTTCAAACTTTTCAGCTTCTACAATGGACGTGAAACCCATGCGACGATACATTTGCAGCCTTGCAATTTCTTTCCTCAACCGTTTTGCTACCAACAATTCTTGTATTAATGCATCGTGTTCTTCCGGAGTTTGGAAGCGAGCAAAAAGTCTCATTCGATTTTTCAAATCACGCTCGTCCGATGGCAATTTATTGTCTTCTTGGAACTTTTTCCGGTAGTCTAGTAGACCTCTATCTATGAGAAATTGTTTGCGCCTCTCTCTCTCATCTAAGCGAGCGTTATATATTTTCATAACTTTGATTTTGAGTTCTTTATCTTCTGGAGTGTCGTTCTGAGTGAATTCCATATCTTGAAGATACTTCTCAGCGTCGTTGTCCCATTCAATGTCAAAGTCGCCACGACGAGGCATATAGCCCGCTAACCCTGAACCTTGCATGGCACTCACTTCCTCGGCACGGGGTGGGAGCACGGTGGGCCCACCATGCATGTTGACTTTCTTTTCCCACTCTGTTTTAATCGCCTCTGCTTGTAACTGGTTAGAAGCGCCACTGATCAATTTCATATACGTCTGTTCAGCTTTTACTGATAAGTCTCGACCAACATCGTCGCCGATTTTTACATTCTCAATAGGTGGTATGTATGGATTCTTCCAGATCTTGTCATAATCTGGTAAACTTGCTGTGGGCACAATAGTGTAAAGCTTATTCGCATTGCCTTGGAACAATTTGGATTCATCAGGGCTTTTCCCATGACTTGAAGTTGATTCCTGGATTATTCTGCTGATTTGTTCCATTTCATTGTTCGATTCAGCCTTTTTCGTCTCTCCACTTGAATCGACTTTCTCATCATTATGAACTTCAACTAATGTATATTGCGGAAGAATATGACCATATTTACCAAGATAATCGTAAAGATATCGCTCCATACATCTCTTTGGAGTTTTGTTCGTTGTACTACTAGCTCCAGCCACTTCTTCTGATATATCCACCCAATTACCAAGTCCAAGATGAGATATAGCATCAAGAAGCCGCAGGTCTTCTTCTACTGTCCACATATTTTTGATGTCATCGGTTACAACAAAGCTAGCAGTCCCCCCAGCGTTTGGCTCGATTTCATTCGAAAGCGAAGATTTCTTGATCCCCCCCTTATCTTCATTTTGTTCCAGATCATTTTTTTCCGACTCTGAAACCGCTGCCGGGACATTGCATTCCTTCATATTTTTGCTAGCATCGTCTGCTACATCAAGAGCTGTAGAATCTTTCATCTCGATGTCATCATTTGGACTGGACTTATTTTCAGATATTGTTACTTCGTGTTGTTGAGCAGCATGTGTTTGACATTTGTCACTTCTATCTGATTCGCCTACAACAACATCCTTTGCTTGCTCTTTACATTCTTCCACTGCAACACTTGTCTGATTGACAACAGTGTCTCCACTAAGTTCATTTATTGCACTTTCATTTGATTCCTTGGAACCGTCATGCAAATCATTAGATTTTGACATCTCAGATGCTTTAGTTCCAACATATTCAACAGCGCTTGTGCCGTTTGGATCATTCTCATTCGAAACCGGAGATGTCTCGGTGCAGCCTTTCAGGTTATTCTGCTGCAGCTCGTCACTTTTCGAATCGGGAGCCACTGTAGGTAAATTGCAATTCTCCATTTGTCTATCGCCGTCATCCCCTACATCAGGAGCGGTGTCATCTTTCAATTCAATGCCATCATTCAGACGGGAGTTACTTTCTGAAATGCTTAATCGGTGCTGAGATTCGTCTCTTTTCTCTGATTCGCCAATAACTTCATCGGTTCTGATTGTATCCTTTCCATGTTCCTCACAATTTTCCACTGCAATATCACCCTTATGAACAGCAGTACCTCCACTGAATTCATTTTTATCATTTGCGTCTTTTTGCTTGGAGTCATTTTGAAAATCATTAGATTTTGAAAATTCGGATACCGTCTCTGTTGGTAGATCCGTCAACTTGGATACTGTGGACGGTTCATCTGATCCTCTACCAAACCCATTTTCTTCAGTCAACTCCTCGACCCCCCTCAAACTAGGAAACATGAAAAATCTCGTACTATCACATACTCTATATCCATGCGTATCATCGTGCCTAATGACATCCGTGGAACTCAATTGCTTTGCTGAAGCGGCGTCGGATGCCTTGGGCTTTATAAAGCACTCCAAGCACAAATCAAACTCTGGACAAATAGCACAACAAATACGAGGTACTTGAGAAAGATCCGTTCGACAGTAGTCACACTCGTAGAATCCACGCCGCTTTTCTGAAGTAAGAATGAGATTTTGCGGCTTTGTGATTATTTGAGGCTCGGGTGGCGGCGATGATGACGGAGTGGGTACAGATCGCTTCAACTTCTTTCTTCTTGGGGGCATTATGACTTAGCTTTTTCAAGTTGAGTTACGCACGCAGAGGCGACTCCTTTGGCGACTTAATAGGAATTTCACTTTGTATCAAGAAGGAAGAAAACGAACTACAAGCTTGAGGGAGGACAGTCAATTAGAGTCTCAAGTCTCGATTACTTCTATCGAATTGTATATATAATTGTAAAGACCAACAAGGTGCGGTGGGTAGTGTGAAGGTAGAAAAGGTATGTACGGTAAAGTACCCGTAGAAGAGAATGTACAAAGTACACGTACACGTACTTTGTGACAGTGATGGAGATACTGTAAGCTACGCATCAATGTGACACTGTCACTAAAAAAATTGAAAAAATGAGGCTTCACAAGTGTCATCTACTTGTACTAGCTAGAGTATGAAATCGGTTTTGAGGTGCGTCCGTCACATTACTGAAATTAATTAATTAGATATTCATATTGATGTAGCTTAAACTTATCATTTATTTTGACTGTCCTCTACAAATGTCTATGTGAGGCAGAAATGAAAAATGAGCACCAGGTACTTCAAAGTGCCAAGTGCCTATCTAACTCTGGACACTGAGACGACTTCCAGATACAACAGTATTACTTTCTGTCAGCATTGTTGAGTTCTCCTCAGGCGAATTAGGGGAAGTCAACTTTTCAATATCCTCTAACGGTAGAAGAACACTTTGTAAGGCTTCTTGATCAATAGGTTGTCCCATCACCCTAAGAAATTGTCTGACGTGTTGTATGGCTGTATCAGTGCTAAGATTGAGATATGCTTCATTTAAGAATTGAAGAATCCATTTTGGGAGCTTCGATCGCTTGTCGCTTCTGTTATATCTACTATCAGCCAAGATCATAAGACCATAATCTGTCTTTGAACGAATCACGCGTCCAACACATTGGGAAGTTTGTCTCAAGGCATCAAAGTTAAGAAAGTCCTGTTCTCTGATTTGGTAATGTGTTTGTAGATATTCCAGTCTAGCTCTAAGGATGTGTGATAGTGTGTATTGAAACGGTACTCCAAACATAATGACAGCCCTTCCATAATGGCGATCAAAGTTAATTCCTTCGGATACCTTTCCTCTTGCTACAGATAAGAAAACAGCACCACGGCCAGAGTCACACGCCCTACGAAAATTATCCAAGGCCAACGTTGTTTCGACGACATCTTTGGTTTCAATGAAAACTAACTTGTGCTTGGTCAACTGTCGAAGGATACCCATTGCATCCCATTCGCTAATGATGCTTTCCATGTAACTGTATGATGTGAAAAATGCGACAACGCCGTCCGGGATACAAGCACACAGTTCCACAAGCATGGCCCCATAGTTTCTAACAACTCCCATGTCTCCACGATCATCGAATTTGGTGGATATTGCCATCTGATCAGAGCCCCTAGTTATAACCAATGGTCTTATGCAAGGTCTGAAAGTAGACATGTTGAGTGATTCAGATACTTTGGGTTCGAATTGCAGTAGTTTAGGATACAAATCAATCGGAGATAAAGTCCCTGATGTGATTATTACACTTCCAAACCTTTTAAACAGTGGAGCAATAGCCAACGATGAATCCAAGCAGGCAAGTTGTATCACAGGATCCGTTACGCCGGGAATCGTTGTGCCATTCGGTTCCAGTATCACTGCAAATCTTGGGATACCCTCTGAATAAGTAGCAAGGAGAGTAGCAAAATCAGCTACATCGGACAGTGAATTAAAGTCATCAAGGTTAGAAACCTGTAGAGTTCTCAAGAGACTGTTTAAGCGAGAATATGCAAACCGAAGTGGTTTGGCTTCAAGTGATGTACCATTCATCAAACGATGAAGAAATGCGAGCGGCGTTTCGCTTTGTACACCACCATTAGGACCGGCAACATTTCGCAATCTTATTTTCAAATGTTCCACCAATTTCTTCATAAAACCAATAAAGTGTTCTGCCCTTCGAATATTTCCTGGAACGGCCTCATTTAAGACATCTGGTGCCAAAACATTCTACATGGGTAGATTACAGATTATTCAAACATCCTTGTCAGTAAAACGAATTCCACAATTTAAAGCACGCAGCACTCTAAAGGATCAAGGCTCAATTACTTTTACCTACTTACCCCAGCCAATGCTGCATCATTTGCATTTTGTTCCAATAGACCTTGCTCAATCAATCCATTTACCAAATTACTAATAAATAGGAAAAGGATTAGACGACAACAACAAGAAATAACTAAAATTACAGGACAATGAACGAACCCACTTCTCTGGCTAAATTTAAAAAAACACACGTACCTATATTCTTGCTGCAATCTTTGATTATCTGTAGCTTTGATTCTTGACACTTCTGAGCTCAACCTACCCAGGCTCCTCGTCGCCTGTTCGAGAGCTCTTTCGTTGATTGTCACAGAAAGTGCTTCAATGCAAACGCTATCAATGTTGTGAGCTTCATCAAACACAATAATACTCTCGGCCTCTAACTCCTTTGAAACCATTTTTGCCACCTTGGGATCCAACATATACTGATAGTTAAATACAAGTATATTGGCATGATTGATGGCTTGTCTCGTCAAATAATATGGACAAACGCCCTGATCCTTCCCCCACACCTTCAATTCCTCCAAATCGTAAATTCCACTCGGTAAGCTCGTCGCCTCCCCCGCAGCTTGAAATTTATCATAATATTGACAGGTTTCGATGGAACCCGGATTTGCTTGAGCCTTTTCAATTACCCAACTGGCCGTCATGGATCTGCAAGCCGCATCCACAGCCTCACGATCGGACTCATGAAGAACTCTCTCATGAATACACATATTTCGTCTACTACTAAGGCACAACGCAAGAACTCCAGAACCACCTGCACCGTGTCCATTATTAGAGATTGGACCTAGATTTTTATTCGATGGGGCTTTGCGTCTGTTGTACATTCTTGGACGCTTTTGTCCTCGTTTGGTGGACACAGCCGTTTTCTCCTCATCGGCCATTGTCGATGCTCCAGTGCCGGAGGATGTAACAGTTGGTCGAACACTATCTTCCATGTCCACATCTTGTACCGCGAAACCATTTCCAGTTCTCCCTGGACCGTGGCCGTTTTCTGTTTGTAAAACAGTCCTGTCATCATTACGACACCCCAACTCTTTGGCTCTGTAGGCTAAAACAGTCCCTAACTCTTCCATGACAGCGTTCATCTCTGGCACAGTACGAGTACAATAAACTAATTTCCCCGCACTTGGGTTAGCATATTGATAACTGGTGATGAGACTCAGTAGACACACGGTTTTTCCTGTTCCCGTTGGCATTTCAAGAAGAGCGTGTCCTTCCGCATCGAGGGCTTGCTTGATGGAACGCATGTATTGGTATTGCTCCAGGTACATTCTCTCGTAAGGGAAAAACACCTCGAGATCGTCAAGTCTGAACCTCATGATTCCTTCCAAATGTAGTGACTCAATTAATGATCGAGGTAATAATAGACTGGTTGCTGTAGCTTCTCTAGAGTAGAGAGCTGGAAGCGTTTTATGATGGGAGCAAAGCATCTCTACGAGTACTACAGTACTACCTGGTACTGTAGAGAGAAAGGATCGGTCTTCCTGAGTGTTTGATTGAAGGATTGTATTACACCCCCTATGAATGAATGAGGGGATTAGGCCCTTTCTACCCGAAAAATGGGACAAGGGACAAGGGACAAAAGGATACAACGAGATCGAAAAATTACATACAGTACTTACTACATACGCTCTTTCCAAAAATACGAAACAGAAATCGATGTTCAATGTGAAACCAAACGTCAAACATTAATCAATCATAGAGAGAGAGAGAGAATACGATTCGAAGAGGGAGAGACTTTCTCAAGGTAGTCAGACAGAAATTAAAAGAAAGAACTTGCATGAATGTGTGCGATACAATGAATAAGTCAAAGATTGTAAAAATCAGTGAGTTTTGCCAAGGATCTGCTCGTGGTAGAAGGAGGCAAGGACGAAGAATAGGAAACCACAGTGACGGAATTTCTCTTCAGGGAAATACTCATCATGACGGTCCAACACTGGATGATTCCATTATGAGCATTCCCTTGGAAAGATTGGAGGATACAATGCACACTTCCCCATTGGATATCGCTGCAAGTGATGATGAAACGACGTTGAATAGTGGGACTGTTGTAAATGTGTCAATCCTGAAATCTCTGCCCGAGGAGAAAGAGAGGGAGGAGGAAAATCCTCAAAATGCAAACAACTTTGGAGCAGTAACAATGGATGAATATGCGACAATATATACTTGTGATGTACAGCTACTGATCGCTATCGGTGCTTTTCATGGTCATTTGTGCATGATTTCTAAAGAACAAGATGATGATTTGGCGATAGGCCGGCGGTTGTGGGCACCGGTTATACTCAAAGTTCTGCACAACCAAGATCGCAATATTGCCAAAAACTCAACTTGCTGCCTTCATGTGTACATCCCACCCACTATTGCAGCAACAATTGGAGTGCATGATTTTGGATGTCTAGAGTTGCCACTTAAAGCTCATATACGCAGTCTTTCACAAAAAATGACAATCCCCCCACCGATGAAAACGGATGCCAAAACTACCATTTCACAGTCAGTGGATGACCCATCACTTCCAGCAGATTTTGATATTATACCTTTGGCAAAAAAGGCATTTGTTGCGGAATGTTTTCGTCCTCCACATGATTGCTTGCCTACTTCTTTGGAATTCTTATACACTGCGACAAAACAGGAGGAATATCTCAAGTGTTTCAGGCAAGAAAAGGATTCCAGGCAGATTGATAATCTTCAAAAGTTCTTTTTCAGAGAATCTCTGGATGGTACTACTACTAGGAGAACACCCATTTCTAGATTAGTTACCATTGGGTCAATTATTGCGGTGGTGGAAGATGATTCTAAAACTATCCAATCACAATCAAACAACTGCCTAGTTGGTGCAAATATTAGATCCAAGATTCGCTACTACAAAGTTGAAAAGGTTGAAATGGAAGATAAAATTGTTCTCTTTTACAATGTACCACCAAGTATCAGTGGGAATTTTTGTAGAATTTCTCCAGAAACACTACTCATTCTACAGTCCGAGGGAGAGGCAAAGGTGGACGACGATCAAATCTGTAAAATGCCACAGTTGAGTTCTACATGGGTATTCTACCAGTCGATTCGGCAAAGGCAAGAAATTCCATATGCGAGGCTCATGAAAGCCATGTGGTCACATCCAAATTTGCAGGACATTGTAAAAACACTTGCAGCGATGAAAGATACCGTCCTGCGCAGTCCAAGCAGCAGATGCAAATCGGGTTTTGCAGGTTTTGCAGAATCTCAATCCAGACATATGCTACACATCATTGGACATGAGGATAATCACATCAAGCACTGTCTTGATGTAGCTGCAGATAGTGGTAAGTTTGCGTCTTTTCAAAATGTTGGTTAGCGACGTTATATTGAATATTTTGTAACAACTCATGCGTTGGTGATGCACCTGCTCTACCAGTGGGGATGAATATTTTTCATGTAAGTGGATTGGCATGTTTTGGCTATCATTACAAGGTAGCAAGTGGGGAAAATCATAAAGCAAATCTTGTTGGTACAATATCTGATAAGATTTCTGGTCTGAAAGCAGCATTACAAATTGCAATCAAGTCGTCGCCGTGTATTATTCATATCGCGTTCGATGGTGAGATCGACGCAGATGACATCAGTATAAGGCAAGATGAAGAACAAAGACTTGCGTCTTGTGTACAGCATGAGTTATCAAATGCCTACAACAAATTACAAGATGTCCCCAAAGTAATAGTCATCATCTCAACAGAGAAAAAACTTGAGCCTGGGCCTTTATCCCGTATGATCATGCACGACAGTATTTTGATTGACCAACCAGATGAATGCTACGCTAACGAGTTATGGAATGACAAGGATACCTTCCATTTGATTAGAGATGAATTACTTGGGAGATCAGCAAAAGAAATCTACCTTCTTGGTCATCATGTCAAAGTGATGAAACGCAATGGACTTGGTGGTTTAGTAGCTTTCAATGTCCGAAACGCAATCTTGGAAGCTATGAATCGAGAAGAAAAACTTGATGGTTTCCGCTCGTCATCACAAAGATTTTCATCTAATTTAATTCCAAAAACCCAGTGGGATGATATTGGTGGGCTGTCATACGTGCGCGAGGAAATAATTGACGCCATTGAACTTCCATTGAAGTATCCCAAGTTATTTGCCAAGACCCGGCGCTCCGGGATTCTATTTTTCGGTCCACCTGGGTCAGGAAAAACCCTCGTTGCAAAAGCAGTTGCATCCGAATGTGGTTTGCCATTCTTATCCGTAAAGGGGCCCGAACTGCTCGGCTCGTACGTGGGGGAAAGTGAAGCAAACATCCGATCAGTTTTCGATAAAGCCAGAGAGGCCGCTAAGACGTGCTCCAGGAAAGACTTTAGTGGCGCCGCAATTCTATTTTTCGATGAAATCGATTCACTAGCACCAAGGAGGGGAGAACTCGGTGATGGGGGTGGGGTCATGGAACGAGCAGTATCGACTTTACTAGGGGAAATGGATAAGATTGTGTCTGATGATAGTATTGACGGGAATTCAGGGCAGGTTTTTGTTATAGCAGCAACAAATCGACCAGATTTGCTGGATGCATCGCTGTTACGACCAGGACGATTCGATCGGGCTATCTACCTTGGACTTGCCAGAGAGAGACTTGACAGGATTCAAATTCTCGTGGCACAAATTAGAAAGTTCCAATTCGAGAATGGACAAGACCCTGTCTCCGTAGCTTCAAAAGTTGTGGACTCCATCCCTGATACTTTAAGCGGTGCAGATTTCTCAGGCATTGCAAGTGGTGCTTTGATGTTGGCGCTCCAGCGTACTTGTGAAGAAGCTGATATGGAGGCGGAAGCCATGGGTACGACCCTTGACGAAATACTGACGAAGTGGCCAAAAGAAAAGCTAACACCTATAGTGAAAGTAGATGACTTCGTGACGGCTGCAAAAGATGTTCATCCAAGCGTTAATAGCGCTGATCTGTCAAAATATGATACGATGCGCATGGAATTCTGCTCTCCCCGCACTAATTCCTTTAATTAGGGCTTTTATTCATCAAAAATAAATCTCATTCAATCATTTTTTCTCTCGGAGATAAGACGGGGCATACAACATCCGCCTAGACGAGAATGCTGGGATCGATTTTTTCGCCCCTCTGAGCGATAATTGATCAAATGTGCGAGAATCTTGAAAGAATCCTGAATTTCCTTTTATTTTGGATCCTGTAGAGCATGTTTGAATATTTGTCGATTGTTTGGTACTGTTCGATGTTATCAACATGGCGGTATCACTTTTGAGACTAACACCATTCGCAACATCTTCAGTGACTAATTCGGAATCGCCAGTATGATTGGTGTCGTTTTTTTCATGAAATTCTCTCATCCTAGCAAACTCTTTTAATGTTGTTGATGTTGACCGTGAGCTCATTGTTTGCAAACCAACAGATTTCTTTATATCAGACAAGAGTGCGGCCTCGATATCGTCACCATTCATCGTATGCCCAGAAGAACCCAACATCGAATCACCAACCGCTTCACAAGCCATTTGGACCAACTGACTGGCCCCACCCATCTCTTCATCATAACCTTCATCACCCTCTTTAAGTTTCGCATCTCCTTTATCACCCCTTAAAAAATCTTCATGATTGAAACTTTTGACTTCAACTTTGTCAACGTTGATATCATCATTGTGCTGGCAACCAGCCGCATCTGATGTAATCTCGCAGCTATCAAACCCAGATTCAATTTGTTCCTCAGTAACTCCAGCAAGTGTTTCAGCCAGAGCTTCTTCTGTATGCATGCCATCAGTAGTCTTAGGGTTGATACAATTGGCCTTCCACATTTCCTCCATGAAGCTTCCAAAAGCGTTAACGAAGTGCAGGAAATCCAACGATATGTATGTGTATTAAATTAGGAATTGGCCTTCTTACCTTCCATCAATGAACTTCAAAAGATTTTCTAAACCGAATAGTTCCCCTTTTCTATTTTTATCTTTATCGACACCACGGAATATCCTTGCGGGCTGTACAGTCGAATAATCATCTGACTTCAGTGTTTGTGTTTTAAGGTGTACTTTGTATACTTGGCGCATATACATAAGTTCTTCGATTGTTCCAGAAGCGACTATATACATATTCAAAAATTTGAGTTTTTGCTGCTTTTAAGAGTTTATCATCAGATTGCATTCTGAAAAACATCAATACAAACCTCTCACCTAAGCGAACAACATCTACGTCACGTTCTTGACCGATACGGTATGATCTATCCTGGGCTTGTTCGTCAAGGGATGGGCTCCAATTCACATCATAAATGATAACACCTATTGAAAATATTTAGATTTGTTAGCTTATCCCAGGTATCATCCTTAATCTATTCCATACATGTGTTACTTACGGTTTGCAGCTGTAAGGTTGAGCCCCATCCCTCCAGCCTTTGTTGATATGAGGAAAACAAAAATATCATCGTTTTGCTGGAACTCATCTATCAGCAGTTGCCTCTTGCTTGTAGGTGTTGATCCGTCTAGTCTCAAATATGAGTAACCACGTTCTATCAAGAATTGCTGGATCAAATCTAAAGTGACGGTAGAATATGAAAACAGCAGGACTCGATCGCGACGTCTTTCAAACTACACAGGGGTTATTTATTTTGAGACGGTGAATAGAGAGAAATAACCGCAAATATATTTCTAAACAGTCTTACCTTTTTCAGACAGAAATCTAGAACCTTCATTTTACCTGATAATCTGATATGGTCATCTAAGATACTGCAGGATTGTCGCACAAAAGATTTTCCAGGCAAGAACTGCAATATATGCTTTGGTATAGCAACTTTAGCAAAAGCTAGATCCTTTTGAGCCTTTTCTTTGGTTTTATCACCTTCAGCAAAGTCTGGATGGCAATCAGCTTGAAGTAAAGAGGCGTGGGAGCATAATTTGTATAACTTTGTTAGTGCAGGAAGCAGTATGCATGTCGGACAATTTGGACAAGGTTCACCACTTGGGTGCTGAGTTGGCCAAAGAACTACTTTGTCTCCTGAAGGAATTGTATAGCAGCAATCCTTCCTTTGTACGATATCTTTCTTGTGACGACGATAATATTCAAGTTTTTGAGCCCTATTAGGACGGAATTCAAATGAGTATAAAACAACATCGTAACCCTTTGTCATAAAGTCCGAAATCCAGTTCATAACTTACTTGGTGGGAAGGCGTCTATAATTAATAAAAAAGTTTTTGTTGACTCCACAATCACAGGGTGTTGCAGACTTCCGAAGCATATCATATTCTGGTAGCTCATTGATTATGTGGTGGTATAGTACTTTTTGCACATCGCTTAAAGGACAAAAAATTATCTTTTGATTCCTATCATAGAAACAACTGCACAGTCAGGAGATAGTAAACAGATATATTAAATGCTTTCCAATAAGAAACTTACTTGGTTGGCAAATCATCTTCCAAACAAATTGATTTATCTCTACGCAAATACACATGAGAAAGAATCTGGTGAAGCTCTTCACTTCTTCGTTCACCAAGCTGAAGAATATCTGGCTTTGCATCTTTAGTCCTTTCAATTTATAAAATCAGTAAGATTCATCTTAACTGTGTCAAAGTATCGAACGAAATTTAATAACGTACCGCGAAAGCATGATGGGTCTGGAAAATTCCCTTGTAAATTCTTTCCATGTGCCTAACAAACCTGGCTGCACGAGATCAATTAAATTAAACAATTCTTTATGAGCGTTCGACATCAATGTACCAGTCATGCCAATCAGTGGGCACATCGAAGCGTTCCTTAACCTGGCCAAAGCTTTGTGAGACACAGCATTGGGATTTTTGTAGTCGTGATACTCATCAACGACAATCAGCTTCCATGTTACACTCAGCAATGGGGGGAAGAATTCTTTCTGTGATAGCATCGATTTTCCGCAAAGCAATATATCCTCCATACCATCCCTCACTCGTTGTAGAGCTTGCATGCGATTAGAGTCACGGTATGATGCTGCCGCAAAGTGTCCCCAGGTTTTGAATTCATTTTCCCAGTTTGAGATGACGCTGCCAAAGTTCCCTCGTAAGACTTCAATCAACTTAAATAACTCATTTGGATGATTTCTACTCACCTTGGAGGAACTATAACTAGGATCGGCGAATAAAGGCTGAAATCTGTTGAAACTTGATCATTGACCACGCCTCCCTCCAATAGTGCAGTGTCCCGGTCAATTTGTCTTTGTTCCAATACCTTCAAGATACATAAGCGTACCGAATTTTCATGGTTCATAAAGAAAAGGAAATATAAAACTCACCTTTTCAATTCTTCGGTATCTTTGTTGGATTTCTTTCAAGTCTTGACCCGTCCCCGTCTTATTCTGGAGAGCAGCTATCAAGGAAATCAGCTGTACCGTCTTACCCAGCCCTGTATAATAGTAAAACAAGAAAGAGATTAGGGCAAAGAAACTTCTGGAAACTACCGTGGAAACAATATTAGGCTCACCCATGTCATCACCAAGGATTGCTCCAAGTCCCTGATTCACTGCTGAATAAAGGAATCGTACCCCTTCTTTTTGATAGTCCTTCAGATAGCGATTGATTGAAGCTGGAACTTGAACTGACGTTCTATTCTCACTATTGTCTATAGTTGAGTCCAACACAAATGGTTCAAAATCCCCTATCCATTTGGGATTGTCGAATTCTGGTTTTGCCCGCTGTTCAAAATCTTGGTCGTCTTCTATATCTACAACATCAGATGGCGCCTGTCTACTTAAATTTCGACGCCGAGCTTTTCTTTTACCACTGTCATGATTACCAGGTACTATATCGTCCTTTTTATCCCTTGATTGCTGTTTGATTGGTTGATTATGTTCATTATCGCTATCATCCCACAATAAATCATCAATCTTATTAGGATACCGATTATTTTTTGTATCCAGCAAACTGTTCTTTCTCAAACAAGTGCGTTTTGAAATATTTGACTTGTTACTTATTTCTTCTGGTGTCGTTAAGTGATCATCACCATCGTCTTCTAGGGAACTAACTTCTTCTGGTGCATCGTCATCATGACATATTTTTTTCTGCATCTTTTGGAGTCGCCGAGAGTATGCGAGCTAAAAAGAATGTCAAAACTGTGATTAAATTTCATCTTTTATAAATACAGGTAGGGTGACAAGCAAGGAGGTATATAAGATACTTACTAAATCTTCCTCGGATTCAGAATCTTGATCTTCTTTTCCCAACAATGTGCACTTTTTTGACTTTGTCTCAGAACTCTCCTCTACCTGTGGATTAGAAAGCTTGCGATGATTGCCCAAAGAGGTTTTGTCTCTTCTCCTGACACGGTCACGACTCCTCCACTGATCTTCATCACTATCGTCACTTCGATCTTTATAATATGAATAATCTACATTTCTTTCTTCGTCCGAAGGAGCTATCTTTTTGACGGAAGAGTTGTTTATATAATTATCAGAGACACCTCTTCTTTTCTTCGCTTGTAAAATTCGTGCCAATTCAACAATGTCCTCATCTGACGACGAATCATTATTACTTTTGGTACGCAATCCAAAAGAAGCAAGAGGTTTTCCGACATTCCTTCGATTTGTTTGTGATATTTTTTTCTGATCGTAGGAACCATCATCGACAGTACAAAACTTATCAGTGGAATAATTGCATTTCAATTCGTCTTCTTGTTTTCGAGTAGCGGATCTTGACTGGAAACTTTCCCCACGATACTTTAAAGTCGCGTGAGAACCTTCACAGCGTTTTATCACCCGATCTGAGGAATATGAAGTAGGAGAATTCATCAGAGTATTAGCATTTAAATAACTTGAACCGTACATTTCTTGGATCAACCTAAGTCCCTCCTCTGCCTGCTTCTCTTCTTTAAGTTTCTCAATACGACCCAAATCAGTCCTCCTTATTCTTTTTCTGGACAGTAAAATAGGACTCGAATCTGAGTTGTTTTCAATTTCGCTCGTATTGCTGATGTTTGAAGCGACATCCCTAATCTTGGAGAGCCCTAACATTTCTCGTCGCTTCTTGCGTTCCTCTTCTCGCTGCCGTCGCCTTTCTTCTGCTTGACGACGTCTTGTAATTTCATAGTCATCCTCCATTGGAATTAAGTTTGTGATACTTTTGGATGAGGAAGGTAGTATTTGTGTATTGTTTAAAGATTATATCAATGATACATTTTGATGGCTATCAATGTCAAATTTGTGATCGGTTGAAGACATTACTTCAAACAATACGCCATACACCGGAAACCGGAACAAGCCCGAACACTACAGTGCTACAGTTACTTACAGTTAGTACTCTTTGTGACTGTGTATCGTTACGAGTACAAGTAGCATAATACATAATACCATGATGAGGTACACGCGTACTACTATCTACTGAGTGTTTGAAAACAACAAATCCTCCCCCACAATTCCAAGTTGTTTCAGTCATCACTCAAACAAACATAACAAATATCTGAGAGAAGAGAAATGCAACCTGTCTGTAATACCCTAGCTAGACTTTAATCCAAACCACCCTACAGAGCTACTTGAAGGTAAATGAACTTGCCTATTAGACCATACCTTTAACAAATTAATTCAAGAATTGCTAAACAAATTCTTCTCTCAAGCATTTTCTTTGGAAGAACCACTTCCACGGTTGATTATATTCTCATCTACCCATGGAGCGAGAGCTAGCGCAGCACCCAGCCTCACAGGCACCAATAACCTTGCAACATTCGCACCCGCAAAAATAAAACCCAACACTGTCGCTCGATCGGTAGCATCTGAAATGACATCGGGCCAATGTCCTGTGGACTGATAAAGCGCAGTTGATGCCACTGGAAATGCTACAGCCCAAAAAGCAAGTTCTGTCAACACATATGCCACAGTTCCACTAACTCCATATTTTTTTACATCTGCCATTGACAAAGTACTTTTTTCTCCGTCTCCATTTCCAAACGAAGGGAAGGAAAATCCTCCTTCACCGCGTTCAAGTTGTGCTTTGTTGTAAAAATTGAATGCTGTAATTACAGGGATTCCTGCAACGATTGCCACTGCAGCAATGGAATTTTGTTCAAATGGCACATCCAGACCCAATTCTCCATACTTGACAATGTATGCAGTTCCAAACGTCAATGCTGCCAATTTTGCAGCCAAGGCAGCATCAGACTCTTTCTGCTCGGTCAATTGAAGTGGCATTGCTGCATTATTATCCACAATGATACCTTTGGGGGACGTTTTCGAGGCGGGAAATGGGTTGAGCTCACTCAACGTCCATCCATTGCTGACCGCTATTCTATAAGCAGCAATCGCACACGTAATGTTTCCCAACAAAGTCAATCCTGCCTGAGATGTCACTAGAAATTGAAGAGAAGATGGGTTGTAGAAAAAGTGATAGGTGCATGCGGCAATACCACTGGCATGAAGAGGAAGCATACCCCAAGTTAAGCTGCAATTGCCATTGTGCAGATGGTAAACAATGATGCATTCATTAAAAAATGTCGTTTACAAAAAATAGGGCATTCACTCTAGTAGAGAGGAAAAAAAAACAAATACAAAATACCTCTTACCCTTTCCATTTTTCATTTCCACTATTCTCTGAAAAGTTCCATATGATATTCATGGCAAAAATCCACTCAAACACGGATGAAAAGTGGATAGCCCATGTTGGGATACTCAAAGCATTGACTGGTTCACTGTGTACAACCTATCGATATGCAGTTGAAGGGATGCGATTCAAAGGAAGGAGGATGAGAATGACACGAAATGCACACTAAAATATGTATCATTTCTTCATAATGTTGTACAGTCAGTCTACTAGCTAGTACCATTTTCCCCATTGCCACCCACATACACACATACTATAGCACACACAGCACTTACCCATGGCAGGGACTCCACGACACTGCTTGGCAAATTACCAAGACCCAAAAGAAACGCACTGTGAGATCCAAATCCAAGTCCAGGCCCAACAGCCAGTGCTCCTGCAAACGCCAAAGCACTCCCAATGGCGGCACCCTTTACTTTCCAACTCTCAATTTTATTTTCCTGCGTCTCAGACTCATCACCAGCACTCATAGCCTGACGAAATCCAAACACAATAAGAATGTTGGTAATGGTAAGGAGTGCTTCAGCCCCTCCATGAAGCCAATCACAATCGGCAAGTGAGACACCGTAAGTTCCCTTGGTAACGATCCCAGAGGGAATGGTGGATAAAACAAACAAGAGCAGAAATTGAAAACCAAAGTTTCCAATATCTGGAATACGATTTCCTCGAAAGGAAAGAAAGTATAAAAATGTCAAATAGGGAAGGAGAGAAGCTTGGAAGAAAATTCCAGCCAAGTTTTGTCCTTGATCCGAGAAAGACAAAAGGTTGTCTGTTCCGACATTGGAGAAAAAGTTGCTTGCATCGGTTAGTATTTGAGATGGATCCATCATGTTCAATATAGTAGTGGGAGCACGTTGCATCATATTGTCATCGACACTTTGGATGCCCAGCATGGTATTGACATTGCTTCGTATTGACGCTGTAGTCAATGGAGAAGCTGGGGAGAATGCATGGCATGTAGGAAGTGCTTGCAATACCACCAAAGGGAATAACACATGCATTGCAGCACGAGTTTTAACTTGAAACGTCGTCATTATTTCCTAGTCACTGTAGAAGATGGAATGATTTAGAATAGCACAAGATATGACAATCCAGAGGAATCTCTTGTACCCTTCTCTCTCTCTTTCTTTCTGTCTCTCGAGCTCTTTATCTCAAGACTAGTAGAATTGAATTGAAGTACAACTTTCAACTGTAGTAGTTGGTGTTTTTCATTATTAAACACGGAAAAATGTACTACTACTTGTTATCGTAGTACACCGACTACACTGCAGTACAGTGCCATCATTACACACCTTGTAGAATTGTAGTACGTGTGGATGCGAGTTGCTATTTGTGACGCACAAACTACAGGATTCTCCTTTTCTGGTCCGCGTCGGTGGTCCGCCGTCCCTACTACCTACTTCTACCCTAGCTACGTACTACCCCTGTAATGTACCGTACTGTACACACCCCCGAAGATGGATTTGCATTTTGGGGGGAAGTACTTGTAGCAAGTTGAAGTTTCCATCGTGTACGAGTTGCCGCAACACGAGAGAGCGAGCAAGCAGTGGCCGAGCACAGCGAGTCAGAAAAAAAGAGAAGAGAGAGAATCAACGAACGAATGAAGACAACAGCTACAGTGTGTGCAATCAACCGAATCGTATCGTAGTTACTTTTCTTTGGAGAGATAGATGCTGCATACATACATTGCAATTCAAAGGAAGTCTAAGCTAAGCTATTAAAAAACTTTTAACTATCGAATACAATCATGAAACTTATTGCAGCTGCATCACTCTTATCAACAGCAGCAGCTTTTGCTCCTGCATCCAATCAGATCTCTTCGTCATCTCGACTTTATTCTGCAGTTGAGATCGATGCACCCGCTCGCGTTGCACCGGGAGCTGGATACATTCCCGAATGGGAGGATCGTGTAGGACTGTCACCAGAAGAATTTATGAAGTCGGACATGACGAAACCTGATTTGAGTGGAATGTGGGAATGTCCTCTTACTCGATGGGATAGTGACGGGTAAGTGAATGGCTGATGCTGAAATGCCAACAGTTTTGAAATGTAAAAGTGATGATGACATGAGAAAGAATGCTTCATGTACATTGTTATCTGCCATCAATACTGGTTCCTACAACTTACCCTTTGCTTTTGCTTTACACATGAAATCAACTGTAGAATTGACATTGCCGAGGCACAGAGACTTGCCAAGAGTGTCCCTAACTGTCCTTTGGAAGTGAGAGCATCCGAGAGTGATAATGCACAGGGTGTATCTTACTTCTCCAACAATGCAGAAAAAATTAAGCAAGATCTTCTCAAATATGGGGCAATTTGGTTTCGAGGATTTGATTTGATGAAGAGTGTTAGTGGACATCGTGAAATGTACGAGGCTTTGGGATTGGAACCTTGCTTGGACCCCTTGCACAGTTCAGGATTGAGAAAATTTGCGAGTGAACGCGATGCTCTTTACGAAGAGGTACGTATGTATTATATTTAAAAATATGATGCAGTATGAATTGTGGCAGCAGCTGTATTAGCTCTACTCATTGTTCAAGGCACAATGCGGTGGACTAACTCGTGTTCTTTTTTTTATATATATCTTGTAATACACGAACAACAAAATATAGGTCAACAAACCATCCCTCCGTGGTCATTATATTGGACTTCACTGTGAATCCACTACAAAGCGAACTGCGGCATATGCTGCATTTGTTTGTTTCCAAAAGGCAACCGAGGGAGGCGGACGATTCTTGGTGGCAGACGGAGCAGCCATTCTTGCGGAGTTGGATCCAAAGTTGCTACAGAAATTGTACGATCGTAAAATTCGTATAAGTGTGTCCAATCTGGATATTCCGCCTTCTCTACCGGGACCAATTAAGGAGGGAATCAAGAGTGTTGTTGATGTAGCGGTGGCACCCAAGTTTGACATGGATTTGGAAATGATTTATGAATCTGATGGAAAGCCTGGACGTTTACAGGCAGTGGAAACAGCTGAGTCTCCCATCAATCGTCACCCCGTGACTGGACTTCCTGTCTGGTTTAATAATGCGCACAATCATGCGCGTAAATTGCGTGATCGTAGGCCATGCGGTGTTCCTGAAGTTGGAATGACGGAAGTGTTTTATGCAGACACGATGGAGCCGTTGACACTAGAGGATTGTAATGAGATCAAAAGAGCAAGTGAGAAGCATATTGCAGCTCTAGCTATGGAGCCAGGGGATGTTCTTTTGGTGGATAACTATCGTGCACTACACGGTCGTGATGTTTTCCAGGGTGATCGTTTCCATGCTGTCAGTTGGTTCACTTGGGATGATGAGGAGTGGAGAGGAAATGAAAGGAGAATTGTAGAGAAGAATGGATTGAATAAAATGATTAATGGGATGATGGACTGGCTTCCAAAAGATTTTGAATCTAATCAGTCCTAAGTCTCTACTACCTGGGCTGCTTGGATTCCAGCGTATCTGTACTAGGACAAGATATGAATTGGTAGGATAAACATATATTGTTTGATTTAAGATTTACTAGTAGGCTGAAAATAAAAGCATGTTGCGCTTGAGTAATGATTTCACTGTTATAACTTTTGATTCTTTGAATGCTTTGGGGCGAACAACTAAGCTGATTTTGAATCTAATCAGTCCTAAGTCTCTACACTGGTGGCGTGACAAGATTTGAATTGGTAGTAGGATAAACACATACTGTTTGATTTAAAATAAAAGCAGGTTACCCTTGAGTAATGATTTTACTGTAGTAATTTTTATTCTTTAAATACTTTGGGGCGAACAACCAAGCTGTCAAACAAATTGTGAAAGTCGAGCAAATGCATTAGTAGTTTCATGCCGACACCTTCACTTTCTTATCACTAGCATCTAGAGACGATGCAGATTGATCTCCATTGACAAGATGGCTTTCTGGCATGATGCTCGAATGGTGATGGCTAATTTTCCACTCTCCATCTTCGAAGACATAAACAAAGGTATATCTTGCCTTGACCTTCGAGCCATCAGCCCCCATTGTAAATTCATAGATACCAACATCTTTGCACCATCCTTTACCAACAGAAGGAAAGCTCTCAAGGATGACACCTTGGGGCTTCTTTTGTAAAAAGGAGTCAAAGTAGTTCTTGATTGACTTGTAATCCGTGCGGGGAATATCGGAGACAGTGGGAAGGAGCACTGCATCTTTTGCGTATCTTTTTGCAACCTTGTCAGAATCAAGAGTTGCTAAAGCATCATTCCAAAGAGAAAACAAGTCCTTAACATCTTGAGCAGTTAAGTTAGGACCATTCTTTTCTTCTGGCATGGTAGAACTGTGGTGGTGTGAGATCTTCCACTGTCCATCCTCAAAGATGTATACAAAGCTATATCTTGCCTTGACTTTAGATCCATTTGCACCCATGGTGAATTCATAAATACCAACATCCTTGCACCAACCATTGCCAACAAGAACATGACTTTCAAGTATTTTACCTTGAGGTTTGAGCTTGCAAAATGTTTCAAAGTAATCTTTTATACTCTCATAGTCAGTGCGAGGTTTATCAGATACAGTTGGTAGAAGCACTGCATTCTTAGCATATCTCTTGGCAACAATGTCTGGATCTTGAGTATCCAACGCATCATTCCAGAGGAAAAACAAATTACGAACCTGATCATCTGTCATTTTAGAACCCATCTTATTTTCATGGCCATCAGGCATTTTAGATGAATGGTGATGTAAGATCTTCCATTGCCCATCTTCAAAAGTATAGATAAATGTGTAACGAGCCATCACTTTTGATCCATCGGCACCCATGGTAAACTCGTAAATTCCGGTATCACTTGCCCAATCCTTTCCAATCTTAATGTTGCCATCAATAACTATTCCCTGGGGTTTCAGTTTAAGGAAGTCAGTGAAGTAGCTGGATATGCTGGTTTTGTCCTTCCGAGGAATATCAGAGACAGTCGGGAGTAGCACAGCATCAGCAGCGTAACGTTTGGCAACAATACGAGGATCGCCAGTTGCTAGTGCATTATTCCATAGATAGAATAAGGAACGTACTTGGCCTTCAGAAATAGAGTGGGGAGGAGGGATATCAATTCTTTCCTTCATGTTTGACATAGTTCTAGAACTATCCTTCTTGAAAATGCTTATCAGATTCAAAGAAGTTTGTGGTGCTGCTGATGGTGATAACTTCTTTTGATGAAATTGGCCGAAATTAGACAGGTGAGAAGGGAGAACGAAAGCAATTGATGCAGTAGTCTTGAAGACTACTGCAATTAAGAAAGGGCTAAACTTCATAGGGATTCAGGTATAAGTTTATCTGGAGTAGTAATGTAGTGTTTTCTCTTCAAAAGGAGAGAAAAAATGAACAAAGAATTGAATACTGTAAAATAGAGCCTAAAAATTTATACTAGAGAGAAGCCTCAATGCTGATTACGTCATTTTCCTTAGCCTGCTGACGTTACTTCAATAGTTCTTTTCATATATCAGTCAGCATTTTCCAGAGTACTGTACGACGATAATAAAATCTAATAAAATACGAGTGTCTCGTCGCTCTGGTAAAGTTGCAATGATTTTCATAGAGCCTAAAATTTTGTGTAATAAGCCTACTATGATGTAATGGGCCTACAAAGCAAAAGAAGCTCCTCATTCAGTGACGTACAAGTGACAAATGCGATTGAAGACGTCAGAAAGAAAAAGTAATCATGAGTTTACATCATGTTTGTTTCTGAAAACCATGATTAGATGTTGTTTCTAAGTCGCTCAATCAGCTCAGCTTTCTTTCCAGAAACTGGAAGACCTGCTTTTCGTAACTTTTCCTTGAGAATCAGAACAGTGCATTTCTCCAGCTCATCATTACCAATTATTGTTGTTGATGGAGAGGAATCTGAAACTCCGTCGTCATATCTTTGGTTGTACTTGACCATCCGAAAAGATTCCTCGTCGGCGTTTTGAACAGATTCGTTGGAAGCTGTTTCTGTCTCTGATTCATTCATCACATCATCAGAGCTAAGCATTATGCCAGGAGGCATTGAGACTTTACCATCCTTAGTTTTAGATCCACTTGTTGTTTTGTTCCGATTCTGACTCTTTCCGAGTTGTTTGCGTTTCCTTGTTGCACGTTCGTTACTGTCATACTCTTGATCCCCATTGTCAGAAGTTTCTTTCAGGTCGTCGTCAAATCTTGGAAGAAAGAACCATGCCTTTTTAGAGTCATCCACTCTCACACCATGTATGACCTTCAATTCGTCCAAAATATCGTCGGCAACATGGAAGTCTTTTCGATCTTTTGCCTCGGATCTTTGCTTTACCAATTGCTCAATGGTTTGCAGTTCTTCTGGTCGAACATTGTTTAACCTTCTTCCGCCATAGGTGTACTCTGTTTTCACAGGTTCCGCAACTCTCCAAGTCAAACGATTATCATCGACAACCACATTCTTTAAGAATCGAAGTTCATCCAAAATATCATCTGCAGTATCAAAATCTCTGCGAAGTTTTGCCTTGCTCCTTTCTCGCAACTTCTGGTTAACATACTCCTCCTCCCTCGAAGAAATTGGACGCGATTGTGCTGATTTTCGATATTCCATCTCTCGATACCCCTTGATGTCAAAGGTCTCCCCATCAGCTCTCCACAATTTCTTCTCGTCGTGTAAAAATACATTATTTTGGTGTAAAGTTTTGAGTATTTCATCAGCAAGCTTGAAATTTCTTGACCGTCGCGCCTTTGTCCGTCTTCCTATTAATTCTAGGATATCATTGCGAGTTAGCGAACAATATGCAGGATCAATGTCATCTCCGTACTGCTTGAATGCCTGGACTCGAAGAAGATCGTTTCTACAATTAGAGTCTATTCTTCTAGTAGACGAGTGAATAAGTGGAGATGAGCGTTTTATTGGTGTCAGTGACGTCTTTGCAGAATAAAGAAAACATCTAACTGATATTATTTGACAGAGTAGGATGAGGTATACAGTTATGTAATTCATCATGGTATCATTATTTCTTTATTTCGTAGTCTACTCATACATGGAATTCCAAACTCCAGAGTTTGTGGTTGGTCGGTTGGTTGAGACTTGAGGCGATTCTGAGATTCGGTTTGTTGGCTGTCACCTGATGTCTCCATGTTTGTTGCTCTTTCTTTTTTATTTTGGTGGTCTGTATGCTTGGTGATGTGGTTGGTTGTTGTTCGGTGGTTGTAATAGTGCCCCCCTCAGGTACCTGGGACTGAACGTACAATGCTGTGCACTTCGCAGGGATTATGAAATTTCGGAGAAGAGAGGTTGTCTCACACGACACAACATTGGAGAGGGGGCTATTATGCATTTCTTGTGCAGCACATTTTTACCGTTTACCTGCTTACATTGCTCACTATTGTTCATGTCTCCTACAATACTGCCCGACTTCTTTTTTCTCCCTTTTTCTGCTGTCATTTGGCGCGCATCATTTGATTTTTTTCACTTTGCCACCTATTGGCATGCTACATACGAGGTATCAGTACAGGATTTCTACGCTGCGTTCATCGATAGTAATAAGAGTTGTTTTCTGTAAAACAGTAGATCACCAACGACGAAGATGGGGAAGAAGCCCACAAAATGGAAGATACCACATTATTTTTTCGATTCAGAAATCATGAGCAACAGCACTACATCCATTAGCAGTCCATCAATCAACAACGAAACGTCCACTTCGAAAGATGTTACTGTTGGTGTTCCATCTGGTTTTGTGCTGAAACTCTATCAAATGGTTTCCGGTGCTCCCGACGACATTATCTCGGTAAGTTCAAAAGATGCTGTCCGTCACATTTCGAGACGAAGCACATTAATTTTCTTATAGTGAAAAACATGTGTCCAATATTTACCCGGGATCCCCCGTGGTACTTTGTGCAAAAATGCGGCTCGGTATAAGAAATATATCCATGTTCTTCGAAATTTCGTCCCAAAGAAAATACAAGCAAAGACGTTTTGCAACAACGATTACCATGTAAAATGTTCAAAATGTCACCAGCCTATAGAAGATACAATAATCTTATTTGTCTTACTGGAAACAGCAAAGGGATAACATGACAAGGAACATTCTACAGAATTTCATCCCAAAACCGGAAGCACCTGGTGATGAAAAGAATCCAAAAATTGCACGACGATTTCTGTCGGTCGGCTTCCCAATCATTGGCCTTTTTCCAGTTAAGATGGCATCAATGTATAATAACATGGGTTCGAATTTATCTCGGCTCAATTGATTACCAATGAATGAACTAGAATGCTTGATGGTTAGTTAGTTAGGGAGGAATCTCGGTTACTACTTACGCGACATTCTTTCTTGGGAGAGGAGGCGAGTAGAGGCCAGCGATGCCACCCAAGGCCACATAGCAAAGGTGATGATGCCAAGAAAGTACAGGGCTTTCTTTCATCCCCTCCCCCCACCGACCGACCTGTTTTTTCTTCGCGTGACTTTGGTTTTTCTTCAAGGAGTTCCCATTCATGGTCAAAACAAAATATTGATTTTGAGCCCCTCATTTCGGCGCGAAACCGGTTGATTGACAGACGTTTATGTATTTTCAATCTTGTATTGTTCTCCCATCTCAATAGGGGCTTCTTCATTTACTAACTTCAAAAGCGTTCCATTGTCCTTTTTATACTTCTCTATTATTTATTTTTCACGCATCACTTAGTGGACCGAAACAGGAGATGCCTTTCGCATTTCAGACTTGAACCGTCTTGAAAATGAAACTCTCCCAACCTACTTTCGTCACAAGAGATTTCAATCTCTAGTAAGACAGCTGAACTTCTATAACTTTAGGAAAGTCAACAGGGAAAGGAACTTTTGGGTGTACAAGCATTCTCTTTTCCACAGAGATAGACCCGAAGAACTGCATCTTCTTCGTCGTCGCACTTGCCCTGGCGTTGATGGAAGAAAGGCCCGTCCAGAGAATGCAGTAAGTGGCAAACAATCCGTTCCAAAAAGTGCGTTTTCACCCAAAAATCACGTCCTTCCTAGAAGTGTTTTTGCGGTGTCACCCCACGAGTCGTCAGATAGTGATGAAGAAAGCAGTATGGATGGACATTATGTCACTAAAGCTCGTCCTGGAATTGTGACATTGAAAAAGGGATCAAGTGAAAATTCATCATTTACCGCAATTGGACAAGAACCCCCGATGACAAGCGACACGAGGATCGTTTTGGCTCCATTTACCATGGAAAACAAGAAACCACGTATCGAATCAATCCACAGTGAACAATTTTCGGATCCCAACTTAAAAAGTGGAATTTCACAACTTGTTTCGCCTGGCTCGAAAGACTCCTGCCCGCCAGTGGATGTGAATCAGCAAACTGCACTGGTAACGAAAGTCTCTAGGCAGCTCGAAGAACATGCAAAGCGCGCAGCAGCTTCTCTCGGGAAAGGATTCATGAAAAAACGGGCTGGTGGTCTTCCTCCCACTTATGTTTCAGATACGATGAAATACCATGCCTTGACCTACGATGATGAAGTTAATATTTATGATACTGAAAAAGGGTGTTTTATCGAAAGTGATGTGAAAGACCATGTGTTTGGGATTGATGATGTCAGTGTTGACAATTCTGAAAGCAGTGCTACTCTGGTTTCTCTTGTAGAAAATGAAGCTAGTGGAGATTCTAATCGTGGCAAACCCATTCTCCCATGTTTTGATGACAACATCATTAATCAAGTTGTCAAGCAAATCAATGATGTAAGAGGTGACGATGTCTCTGAACTGATGACGGCGATAGCCGAGTTTTGTTTGACAACGGATCCACAGGATCCTTTGATTGGGGAAAAGGCCATTCAACTAATGAGCAGACACGCTGATCTAGCTCAGGAGTTTTGTTGCTATAAATGTGCTCTAAGCCCAAACAGTGGCAACCACGAGCAATGCATGATTGCGTTGTTCAGTGGTCAGAGCAAGGATACAATTCGTGGATTTAAAACGTTTGTACTGAATAAACTGAAGGACCTACTTCGACAGCTAAAACCTGCCAATATTGATGGGATCTCAACTCTCACCAAATGCTACAATATTTGGTTTTCCGGTGTCACGCTCAGCACGTAGTTCAACTTGTGTTAAGGATGACAGTTTTACCGCTTATTCGTCAAGAGTTGAAGTATTGTAGGTGCAATACAGTGGGTTAGAAGGTTTTGGATACCAAATGCGTCGAAGCGTTCTGAACGAGTATACTATGCTACGGGATACACCACAAGAAGATTTGAATTTAGTATACAAATCATAGAAGTAAGAGGAGTTAAAATAGAGCGCCTATTATTAGAGAACTATTATTGCTCTATGAAGGAATAGAAAACATAGAAGCTATTACTTAACCAAAGTAGAATAATTGGAGGATTCATCAGACGCTACAGCAGGTTCGTAGTGGGGAAACATCCATTCAAAAGAATTTTTAAAGAGATGAGAGAGATGATGCTTCAGTAGAGTGATACGGACCTTAGTGCGCGCGTGCATCTACCTTTTACCTTTTCACGGCACGCTTCATCACACACATCCAACACACGTACTATTACTTGCGGCTACTGCTCGGATCTACCGTACAATACTACTGCATGTGGAACTGTACAACAATTCCGATGACTCGGCTGGTGGTACGTACTGTAGCGTAGGGTACGTACAGTATGATGGTACCCAGCAGGGTACGCACTAGAGTATTACTATGTACGGATGCTACAGGGGGTAAAGTGTAAAGTTGCGTGTGTGCTTTTGTGCGTTTTGCTTCTCTTATTGAACATCTCCAACACATACGTTGTATCGCGTACTTCTCTAGAGTAGCTAGTAGAGTAGTGTCGTGCAGCACTTACGACATTATATGTAACTCCATACATCCAACATAAAGCCATTGAGCCTACCCTTACCTCTGGTAAATGTTGTGCGCATGAAGATCACATTTCACCTTTCACAATAGTGCTTCTTTTTTGGTGTTATATATTGTTTCCATCCAGTTCAATCGTTATTTATTTGAATAAACGAAGCACTTTCATTGATCTCATCTTCAGGCAGAAACTTCCCCCCCCCCCAAGAGAAGTCTTTCTTTCAAAGTTGATTGGTGCGAAATCGAACTACTGGTAGTACTACTTGGAAATAAAACATCCGATCATGCAATTCACGCCAAAAATTCCGTTCTTTTTGCTCACTTTGCTAATAAGCTCAACATGGTTGGAAGAATGCTATTCCTTCCAATCATCATCAGTGGTGAATAAAGGAGTGACGAAACCTTCTTTTCTGAAAGTTTCAGAGTTGGAAAAAATCGATCAAACCAGCCCGTCGTTGAAAATCAAGAACTCCAACCCGAAGCATAAAAACGCCGAAATTCTTGATCCATCAACATATGAGTCCATGCTTTTGCGATCATGGGATGTTGATCCAAGTATACAGAGAGGTTTTGATTGGGAAATAGAGAAATTAAGAAGGTTTTTTGCCGGTCTTCGTCAACTAGATGACGGAACATGGGTAAAACGTCAGAGTATTTTCGACTTTTTGGTGAGCAAGGCTGAGTTTTCAACAGCCACTGTTCGTCGCTTGGACGAGCCTCCAAAACCAGTCAATCTGTGGGATGTCTATGTCATGTTTGCCACTAACCTGTTGGCAAATGTTGGATTTGGTGATACTTTAGGAATGGCGAAAGTTCCTAATGCAGTGATTCAAAAGTACGAAGGCAGTTTCTTTAGTTTCATCAAGGGTGCTCTTGGAGGAGACTTGCAAACACTTGCGGGTGGCCCACTTTTCCTGCTTCTCGCAAAATATTACAAGGACTATGGTCCAATTTTTAATTTGAGCTTTGGTCCCAAGAGTTTTCTAGTGGTTAGTGATCCCGTCATGGCGAGGCACATTTTGCGAGAGAGCTCACCTGATCAATACTGTAAAGGAATGCTGGCTGAAATTTTGGAACCCATCATGGGAAAAGGACTTATTCCAGCAGATCCCAAGACTTGGAAGGTAAGTAAGCGCTGCTTAGTTTTCTGTCGAATTTCAGATCGAGTTGTAAAAAAATCGATATTGTACTAGCGTTCTGTCACTAATGTGAAAGTCTCAATCCTATATATTATACATAACAGGTTCGTCGTCGCGCAATCGTTCCAGGATTTCATAAACGTTGGCTTCAGAGTATGATTAACTTATTTGGTGACTGTGCAGAGCGACTTATAGACGACCTAGAAGTCAAGGAGAAAGAAAACCTTACAGTTGACATGGAAGAAAGATTCTGCTCTGTATCACTTGATATTATTGGAAAATCTGTGTTTAATTATGATTTTGGTTCAACGACTAAGGAGTCACCTGTTGTAAAAGCTGTTTATCGTGTGCTTCGAGAGGCAGAACACCGTTCATCGTCTTTTATTCCTTATTGGAATCTGCCCTATGCCGAGAAATGGATGGGTGGGCAGGTTGAATTCAGGAAAGACATGAACATGCTTGATAACATCCTTACTGGCTTGATTAATCGCGCTGTGGAGTCTAGAAAAGAAGCCACAGTTGAAGAATTAGAGGAGCGTGATAATCAAGATGACCCCTCGCTGCTCCGGTTCCTTGTAGATATGAGGGGAGAAGATTTGACATCGAAGGTCCTTCGTGATGATCTTATGACCATGTTGATCGCCGGTCATGAAACCACTGCTGCTGTGCTTACATGGACTTTATTTGAATTATCAAGAGGGGATCCTAAAATGTTGAAAGATGTTCAAGCTGAAGTTCGAACGGTGCTGCAAGGGAAGGATAGGCCTGACTATGATGACATAGTGCAAATGAAGAAGCTTAGATACTGTCTGATTGAGGCGCTACGCTTATATCCTGAGCCACCTATATTGATCCGTCGTGCAAGAACAGAAGATAGCCTACCTCCAGGAGGAACTGACTTAAAAGATGGCGTGAAGATTCTTCGTGGTACTGATATTTTCATATCCACTTGGAATTTGCATAGAAGTCCGGAACTTTGGGAGAACCCCGAGAAGTATGATCCTTCAAGATGGGAGAGGCCATTCAAAAATATGGGAGTGAAGGGATGGGAAGGTTACGACCCCAGCAAAATCAACGGTTTATATCCCAATGAAGTGACCAGTGACTTTGCATTTCTTCCCTTTGGTGGGGGGCAAAGAAAGTGTGTCGGAGATCAGTTTGCCATGCTTGAGGCAGCTGTCACGATGGTAAGAGAAAACAATGTAGTCAATTGTAGAGACTTTATTTTGACCACGCTCACCATTGATCCATTTTAAAATTTTAGTCTATGCTATTGAAGAATTACGATTTCGAGTTTGAAGGGAAACCCGAAGACGTTGGAATGAAAACGGGCGCAACCATACACACTATGAACGGACTGAACATGAAGGTTAAAAAAGCTGCCGAAATCCCGAAGAGCAGTGGTTGGTGGGAATCACAGATTTTGAAACCAAGTGTCACTATAAATCAGGATGCTCATTCTACGCACAAATAGGCTGTGATGCGTTTAATGAATGGATAGGTCTCGTCTTTAGGTCCTTTTGGAGTACTTAACGGATATGGAATGGTATAGATAATATTCTCAATTAAATTAAATCGCTAAATCTTCACGAACATTTCGATGTAGATTAACCTGTACCAGTTCATTTCAAGAAATATTTTGAATTAGATACCGTGGTAACAACCTTCCCTGGTGTAATTGTTTGATCGGGTGCTAGTTTCGACGTTGTCACCTTTTCTCCGTCCTTAAAACTTTTCGATCCACTGATAAATCCAGTCAACGAACCATCCCTATTCTGCTTGAAATTGCTTATGACCGGTATTCCTTTCGGTGCAGTTACCGTGGTTTTCGTTGAAGAGCCTAATCCAAAAATGGAAGCTGGTTTGGCTTCACTTTTTGGTCGGAGAGAGATTGTACTGCCCCGTTTCTTACCTACCAATAATGCAGCAGCATTGGAATCCACATTGGAGTTTACTTTTTTCTCAGATGCAGCAGCTTCTCTTTTTTTCTTTGTTGCAGCTAGTTTAGCTTCTCTCTTTTGTTTAGCCTCGAGCTTCTTAGCCTCCAAGTCTGCCTTCATCTTCTCCATTGCTTCATTTCGAGCCCTCTTCGCGGCCTCAAGTTTCGCTTTCTTTGCTTCTTCTGCTGCTTTCCTTGCTTCTCCTGCCTGCTTGCTACTTGTCACAAAGTTAGAAGTAACCTTTGGTGGAACCGGCTCAGCAAGTTTGGGTTTACTGCCAAAATTAAAAAGTGGGGCACTTCCAGGATTCTCATCTAGATAATACCTACGACCATGGCAAACAAAAAATAAATTAGAATAGATTGTAGCTTGCATGATGGTCTAATACATGGGTCATATTTGGCTACTTACTTCGAACCAGATACTGATTGAACTACTACCCCGCTTTCTGTTTGTGTCTTGATAGGGGATGTTGTAATTAGCTCGCCATCCTTGAAATTATTCGAACCAGCAATTTGTCCAGTGACAGAACCATCACTGTTTTGGTACCATTTCGACAACGTTGGTACTCCGCGAGGGGCCTTAGATGAAGGCTTAGGGATCTCATCCTCTTCTTTGGTGCCAAAACTAAGGAATCCAAGAGAAATAGTAGCTCCCTTTTTGGCTTTCGCAAGGCTTTCTTTCGCTCCCTGAGCTGCCGCCGCTGCCTCTCTTTTCTTCTCCAAATCTTTCTTCTTTTCTTTATTCTTCGCAATAGCGGCAAGTCTTTTCTCTTCAGCTGCCTGCTTCTTAGCAGCAAGAGCTGCTTGCTTCTCGGCGGCCACCTTCTTCCTTTCTTCAGCAGCAGCAAGTAAAGCAGCCTTTTGTTTGGCCACCGTGCTTTCCTTACTTTCTATGGGCTGTTTCTGGACTTCATCTTGGGTGCTTTCTGAGGACCCTGCCATCAAACCGCCAAATATACTGGAAAATGCATCCGTGACAGGATCATTAGGATTTTCAGAGATGGTGAGTGTTTCCCGCTGTTTTATTAATTTTTCAGGGGCTGGGGGTGCATCGGGAGGCTTTGGAACAACAAACGTCTTTGACGCAGCTTCTCTATCTTTTGGTGGAGACGCCTTCTTCACAACAAAAGTTTTATTATCTTCTACGTCGGGAGAATCTACAACTTTGTTCTGAACCAACGGCGGCGTAGATACGCTCTCAGTTTCTTTGGCAAAATCTGAAAAATCGTCAACATCCTTTTGGGTGATTGGACTCAAAACTGCCTTTTGTACCCTCGCAATGATTTGGGGGAAAGGTCGTGAACTCAAGGCAGGAAGCGGCACACCAGTCGCATAAAAGATGCCAAAGACACCTCCAAGTCCACCCGTATTCCCTATGAAAAGAAACGCGGACGCAAAGGAATGTGAATGACGATGAGGATGAGGTTAAAAATGACTTTCCAAATCACTAACATGTTCCAAAAAAACTTACCATATGTCGGGTCCATGACGGCACCGGCAGTCAACCTTGTACAAATCCCATTGTCATCAAATGTCATGGAGGCAACTTCGGGTGGCCCAATATACTTGGCTCCATTCCCTTCTTGTCCTGCCAATGGACCTGTCCTGGTCCCAGTTGCTTTCATATCATACCAAACTCTGTATGGGTCATAGGGATCGACACGGAAATTGGAATAGTTCTCTTGAAGATCTGGCAGCGCTTCTTTAATTTTAAAGTTGGAAAAGGCTTCAAGAAATGCCTTTTTCTTCAAAGGACCCACGATAGGCCCACAAAATGTAAAATCTTCCGACAACAAATCAGGATCTCTCGTTCCTAATTCAGAGGCAAGCACTCCCTTGGCAAGCTGAATCATGACAGATTCAGGAAAGGGGGCAAGAAACACATCTTCAGGTTCTTTGATCTGCTTGATACTCCTCCCAAAGAACCTAGAGACAACTGCCGTAGGAGGATATATTTCCCATTCGGACGGCGGAGACCCTGCCACAGTTGCTGCAGCCATGACTCCACACAATCCAGCAGTATTGCCAACCAAACGATCCATCGTAAACCCACTGCAAAGTTTGACAAGTTTGCCACTTTGACCATCAAACGTCATGGAGATTGCTTCTGGGGGACATACCATACGTACCCCATTGGGTGGTAAAGTTTCCGAACGAAGACGCAATTCCCCCCTCATGGTCCCCACCGTTCTGGCAGTAAACCTCACTGTGAGAGGATCATCGGGATCAAGTCGAAAATCATGCGCACGATAATCAAGGTCGGGAAATGCACCTCGAAGATTGAAGAATTTTCCCGCAGCAATGTATTCTTCCTTGCTGAGTGCACCATTCGAAACAACATCCGGCCCGACCCACACAAAATCTTCGGCGAGGAAACTCGGATCCGTCAGTCCCAAATCAGTCGCTAATATCGCCCTGGCACGGCTAAAGAGTGCCTCAGGTTCGTTGCTGACGGGAGGAGGAGTCGAGGGGGGTCGAGGTACCATTTCCGTATCTTTATTACCGCCAAAAGGATTCGGAAGCTGATCGAGAAAGGCCACTTCGAGATCAGTTTTGGATCTTCTTGGTTTAGTAGAGGCAAGAGTATTGGACGATGGCGATATGAAAGCAGAACATTTCGCAAGTAGGAGAGCAGCTGAAACTGCGGAAATGGAAAATTTCATTGTGAGATAGTGTTTGGATCAGAGGCGATGACGTTGAGGACGAAATATCTAGTGATATCAGCCACTCAGTAACGTTTCTTCTTGTCTTTGTCTACAAAAGAGAACTATTTCGTGATGGTTCTTTTCTTCTCTTTGATTTTGTTTGGGCTACCTTGCGCTACCTTTCCTCACTGGGATTGAAGGCCGATTCAATGTCTTTTTCCTTTTCAAAAGGAGACAAGATATATAATACAATGTAAAGAAATCAACCAACAGTTGGTGAAGAGAGAGACCCTGTGCAGAAGACTGAAGAAAAGTTGATTGAGATGAGAAGTGAGAAATTGCTGTTGCCCTACCAGTGTATAGATACACGACAATCAACTATCAAGACGACGACGACGACGACGGGGCTCGACGACGACAGAGGAAGGGTACCAAGAAGGTGCAATTGTGGGTGCAACGTTGCACAACAGCACCTTTTCCGCTCGACTGATGCAACACGTACAGAACCATTTAGTACAATCTTACTGTACATGGTGCATAGTACGCAGAGTACAGTACAACCAAGACGTACCGTGTAAGTCGAAGTCTTCCGATCCTACGTACCGGTAGACTGAATTACAGGTACGCTACGCACGGAATCCTTTTTTCATCATCTGCTGGGATGGAAGCATGTATGTACCGGTACTGCTGTACTGTAGTACAGTAGATAGTACCAATACTAACTGCGGTGCTTACCGTACATAATACTTTGCGCTTTCAACGTAGAGGTTACGGTTGCCTATGTGCACTACAGCACTCTTATTACGTAATATACTCTCTAGCGTGTACTGTACAAGTGAGCTACACCTCTAACGCTAATACCTTATCACATTCCGTCCGCCGATAGATTTCAACTTGAACTACGTATGTGTTGTTTTCCCTGGTGTTTCCCACCGAGTCACCTCCCGATTGGGAGCCTTCCTTGGGAATTTCCCTGGGGTACTTTCTCTCTCTCTCTCCATCCATCCATCTATCTAATATATTATACAACTAACGAGTCATCATATTTTGAATTGAATCACTTTGCAACCATGAGATTCACAGCTACAACTCTCACAGTCCTATGCATCGCATCAAATGTCGTTCAAAATGTAACGGCATTTGCGTTCGGATCGAACAACATTCTGCTTCAAAGTACAAGAGCACACACCTCTTCTCTTGTCAGCAGCAGTAACAAGAAATCCAGTAGAAAATCATTCATCAGCACTCTTTCAATGGCTGCTTCGAATACAATTACGGAGGGTAACGGAGGAGGAGTTGTCATTACAGGAGCTGCAGGAGGCGTCGGATTTGCTTATGCAGGAGAATTCATGGATCGCGGATATGACGTTGTGATTTGTGACGTGAAAGATTGTTCGACTGCTGCCAAAGCTTTGGCTTCCAGACATCCGAATGGAAGAGTCTTTCACACCAAATGCGATGTGAGTGATGTGAAATCTGTAGAGGCATTGGGAAAGTTTGCCCAACAAAAAATGGGAAGAATTGGTTATTGGATTAATAATGCAGGCATCAACGGAGGTCGAAGGGCCTTCATGGATGTTCCTGTACAAACGGTTGAGGCTGTTGTCAAGGTGAATCTTTTGGGAGTGTTGTATGGTACCAAGATTGCCATGGATATCATGGCCGCACAGGTAAGTGGCAGTGGCAGTGACAGTGATCAATTGCAATACATATATATACAGTATCTTTTTGTCTTTGGTTTGGTTCCGTCTTTTTTCCATTCCTCCCCACTCATATCTGTTCCTTTTTCTTTTTCTTTTTCTTTTTCTTTTGTTGTTCCCACATATATATCTACCATGTATTATAGGAAGGATTTGAGGGTGAAATCTTCAATACGGTAGGAAGTGGAGTCAAGGGAGGAGGAACTCCTGGATATGCATGCTACGGTGCTACAAAACGTGGCCTTCCACAACTCACTGCATCACTTGTAAAAGAACTTGAGGAGGGAGTGCAGGGATATGAAAAGAAAGAAACATCGGGAAAAATCAAAGTTCATTCTCTGTCGCCAGGTATGGTCTTCACCAAGCTTCTTTTGGATGATTCCACACCAGAACTTCGGAAATTTCCATTTGGAGTCCTTGCTGCTCAACCAGAGGAAGTTGCAGCAGATTTGGTTCCTAAAATTTTGGCATCCAAGACGAATGGAAGTAGTGTGGAATTCTTGACAACGGATCGAATCTTGACCAAATTCTTTGAAAGATTTGTACTTCAGAAAAAGAGTGAATATATTGATGATGATGGCAATGTGATTAAAGTACCAGGTGCTCAATACGATGAAGACGGTGTGCGTGCTTTGTACTAATACTACTATTACTAATAATAATGCATCGATTCAAAGAAAGTTAGAACAATATATTATATATAGAAGTGGTGTACATCATCAATATGTTTTAATTTAAACAAAGTCTCCAAACAATTGCTTCAACCGTTGATTGGTTGGCCGTTCCACCTCCAACGTATACAGAATGGGCTTCACAACTTCCTGTACCGGTGGCGAAAATGTTGCCTTTCCAGCTCGATCGAAATCCTCCCTTTTCATCGTTGCTGATACAACGGCTGGATCCTTTTCCTTTTCATACCATTGTATGGCATATCCACCCGACTGTTCAATCAATGGATCCAACGATGGCCAAAAATATCCTGGGGGGAACAACTGCATCACAATGGTCTTTTGTGTGACAAATATAGAATTGGTCAGGGCAGCTCCATGTGCTGCCACAATGACATGTTTCGTTGCAAACCACGTTGCTTGTTCCTTGACCGTTTTCAAACCCGCAAAGTCTGTAATCACGATATCTGCACTCGGAATGGCCTTTTGTAAGGCATCTCGTATTTGTTCCAAATTTCCAATGACTCTACTATCCCTTCTTTGTATCATACCAATTTGCAAAGGCTTGTCAGGTCCTTTTTGGGATTTTATATATTCATCACTTACAAATTTTCTCCTTAATTCATGAGCATGTGATGCATCATTCAAATATCGAATATACCCATGCCTTGGTCTCAATAAATATAAATTTGGGATGAAGTGTATGTCATCTGGTGGAAGACTCACAACTCTTCCATCGGGTAAAATGTCATCACTGCCTTTGACAGATATTTGAATATCACATCCCATGGTTTCAATTAGTTCCCTGGACCAAGCAGAAAGATTTAATTGATAATGAAAGAAGTAACCACAATTGTTGATTGCATTTTGTTCCATAAAATAAGACCAACACGGAAGCAGAATTTCAGATGCATGGGGAAAATGAGTAAAGTGTTTGAGTGTAGTCTTGGGTAGATACTTGAGGGCAACGACACACCAATGTTTCTTCCCAGCAGTAGCATTGGTGGAAGAAGAAGAAGAAGAAGAAAACATGAACGAATCAACGGGAGAGAAGGAGGAGGAGGTTCCCGAGATTGCCACTCCTCGAGTATCTGCAGTATTGTTCTTGCGTTGAGGTGATATTCCATGCTCCACAAAATTGTCTTGAGAAGAATGAAAAATACGAGTAGAAACTACAAGACTGTGAAGATAAAAACCAAAAAACATCCAAAAGAGTGACCATGTCCATGTTTCAACTAGATTTCCCCGGCGTTTTATCCTCGTAGTGCTGGTAATAGCAGCAGATGTCACAGTAGCAGCGGCAGAAGCAGCGATAGCAGTGAATGTCCTTGGTCGCTTATTGCCATTCCCTATTACTACCATGATTGCTGTTGTATGAATGAAAACATGACTTGATTCATAGATTGGTTGGTTGGTTGTTGATTGATTGCCTTGTGCCTTTCGCTGTTTTATGACCGACTTGTGACGAGCTACATGATACTGTACACTCTGTTGTCTGTTTATTTTAGCGTTTGGCGATAAGCCTGCCCAAGTCGTAGTGAGGGTGTAGCGAATACTGTGCGTAGCGGATTGATACAGGTTATGGGTAGTGTTACTCCATTCGAGCGACTGCCGATTGCATTTTTATTAAAATCAGCTCTCAGCTCTCATCTCAGCTCTCTAGCTTGAGTACAAGTAGCATTCTATTATATTTTGGAATATTAATTATTTCACTAGCATTCCACTTCTGCTATTCTCTAAAGATAACAGATTCAATATTTTTGTGATGCTCTGTCATTGGCTCTATCTCTAGAGAGTACAATCTTTAGAGAGTTAATTCAATACATACATTTATATAGGTACCCAGCGGTCAGCGGTACTGTTATACATATACACATGTTGACATCATGTGTACTTCTTCTCTGTTGCTGGTGTTGGTTGGCCATTTCTACTATTTATCTGCTGGATTTTCTTGTATGTAGCTTTACCTTGGTTCCAAAGATTGTACAACCTTACCTGACGATGGATTCAAAAACGTACCAATATCAGAGACAAAAGGGTTTGAAGTTTGCAATCATGACACGCAATCAGCACGAAGAGGAGAAAAAGATGGACATTCTTGTTCAGAATCCCAACAAAGTTACTAATACTACTGATACTACTACTACTAGTAGACACGAAGCCACAGAATCTGTATTGAACCGTAAGCTCTATCCACCGCGTAGTCTGTTACGGAACGGGACTCTCCCCTTGGAGGACTCTTTGCATTCTTTATATTATGAAGTCTATGGTCCAGCAAACACCACTGCTGCAGGTGATCATCGTCGTGATACAAGCAAAGAGAAAGCCATTGCTTTGTCGTTACACGGTGGACCGGGAGCTGGTTGTTTTCCTAAACATGCACAATTCTTTGATCCAGAGAGATACAGTAGAGTAATTTTGTTTGATCAACGTGGATGTGGAAGAAGTACACCTCGTGGAGAAACGAGAGAGAATACACTGCAGTTGCTGGTGGAAGATATTGAAACTCTTAGGAAACACTTGGAGGTAGATGTGTTTGATGTTGTTCTTGGGGGGTCTTGGGGATCTACACTTGCCTTGGCTTATGCACAGTCCTTTCCACGGAGGGTTGGATCGATTGTCTTGAGGGGAATATGTTTGTTTCGATCTCGGGAAATTGATTGGTTGTTTGGGAATCGCGTGGATGATGACGATGATGATGTTATTGTCGACGAACAAGATGATGATACAAGAAGGAATGAAAAAACATTTTGTATGTCCAATAAAAAAGAATTGGCTTGTGAATGGGAAAATTTTGCCAATGGGACAGTTTCAAAAAGCAATGTTGACGATCATGACGATGATAAAAAGGGGGCTCATGATGAGAATGACGACGACAAAAGGGGAACCAGAAGAGTATTGCATAGATATTACAATGCTTTATTGGGATCAAATCCTGTAGCACGTGTCATGGTTGCAAGGAGTTGGATGCAATGGGAAATGAGCGTTGGGTCTCTTTCTATTGAGTTGGACGCGAGGGAGCAAGATTTTGGCCATGTCATTGTATGGAATGGTGCAAAAAGAATATGGACTGTCAATCCTAGCAATAGTCAGCATATTATTGAAACAGGGCAATGTCGTCAAATGAAAAATCTTGATTTATTAAGGAAATGGCCAAAGCTTGCATCGGATTCGACGATGCTTTTATCGTCTTCACGTCAAACTGAAATCCGGCCAGTGATATCTACAGGTGTAGACTGCCAACATGATGATGCAAAAGACAAATCACAAACAGATGCTTACGAGGCAGCAAAGAAATATATTCCAGCACAAGCTATGCTCACTTGTTTTTATTCCGTCAATCAAGAAGTCATCATGGAAAATTTTGATTTGCTGAAAAAAGAAAATATTGACCGAATACGTCATATCCCCTGTATAGCAGTACAAGGTGCCAAGGATTTGATATGTCCACCTGATTCGGCCCTTGATCTTGTGGAAGCTTGGCCAGAGATGGAATGTAGAATTGTCACCAAAGGGAAACATTCCATGTACGACTCCAACATCATGAGTGAGTTGATTCAAGCAACGGATGATGTTGCAGATTTTCTATCCAAAAACAATAGCTACCGTAGAGAAAGAGTAAAGAAGAATATAGAAACTTTCTAGAGGTCTAGAGGGATACTGTAGTTTCTGCAGACATTTGACATTTCCTTGCAAAATAAAGACATTATTTCTATTACAACAATTCTATACCCATATCATAGTAGCACCACGGACAACGTCATTGAATCATGAATATAAAAATTTGAATAATACCAACCATCATGCCAAGAACGCCACCCACCATGATGAGAGTCATCTCATCTTCTTCAAAAGCAGGGTGCAATACTCCCTCAAATTCTTCTGGACTAAGTTTTTGCATGGTTGTCCTGATCGTAGTCTCTAGATCCAAAGCTACCGTAGTATAATCATAAGACATTCCAATGATATTTGGCAATTTCAGTATGACTTTTGTGGCAATGTCTTCCTTCATCAAGGAGAATTTTTCTGTTCCCATGACTGTGAGCGCCAGTGGTCGCAACCCACCAATCAATTTTTCTGTAAAGATCAAAGAGTGATTCCGTAGCAGCATCTGAAACTTTTTCCTATTTGGACCTGTCAAAATAGCATCCCAAATTTGTTCTGTACCAAGCAATTCAACGCAAGTTATTCTAGCAAACACCTCCGAAACTTCTTGTTGTCTCTTCAAAAATATACCCTGTACCTTGAATGGACCGATTCCCGTTGGTCTCAAAGGTCGGAATATTATTTTGAGAGCAAGATAATTGGTGAACCATCCAACAATGAATCCGCAAATGGGGAGAAGCCAATCACCATCATAGACTATCCATAGTACCGCCTGAACACATCCAAAGAGAAAACCAAAATAGAATCCCGATCTACGAATGAATATAAATTCCTAATGGTGTATCGGTATATTATGACATGTTTCACAGAAAAAGCAATCATTGATGTTAGCAACAAACATGAAAAAATAACAAACCATACATACAATGGAAAACTAACACTATACAGTACAGAATAATTTGTTGTAGTAACCAATACTACAATGCAGTACAATACTTGCCTTCTCACCACACTCTTGAAAGATCCGATTGACAATTTTCTTGTTATTCACACAGGCCGTAACGCACATTTCCTTAATATCAAGCACATGATAAATATTTGCTTGCATGTCTGCTATGAAAGCTGTCAAGAATTCAGGGCATGCTCGATGTGCAGTGAGAACCGCTTCATTTTTGACACTAGAGTATACATTTCAAAAGAGATGCAACATTGAGCAACAAAGAAATTTGAGGAAAAAAGATAACATACACACACGCATGGAACACACACAATACACCAAGACAGTTTAGACTCTCTCCACTCTTCAGCAAAATTTTCAAATTTCAAACCCACAAAAGCACCGAATCGAGAGAATTTACCTTTCAGGCATATAATTCCAAGTCTTTGGCATATATTCATTGGCCACGTCATTCAATATTTCATCAATCATGATCATGAGTCCATCTTCCATGGATTCATAGAACTTTTCTGGCTCCAAACGTCCAAAGATCTCCTTGATGTCAAACAATTTCGTCGTCATTAGATCTGCACAAATAGAGGCCATTTTTCGAACCTTGGTGGGTATGATACCCTGCCAACCAAAGAGTCCCCATGGTTGTTCCTTCATGCGAAACCACTGTACGCCAAAATATTCAATGGGACGAAACGTCATTTCTAGTGCAAGGACGTTTGTGCCCCATCCTACAATACCGGACATGAAAGGCATTAAGACATAAAGCCACCATTCATAGTCTCCCACACCTATTGTCGCCACCATGCTGATTGTTTGTATAGGAACTACACAGTGTTTTATGCCAACCCTTGGTCCTTCCTTGATGACTGTGTTGAATGTTCTTCCGAATTCAAGTGTGCAGTTGTACGTCTCTAGAGAGTTGTTTCTTTTTTACGGAGTATTTCGGTTCGTTTTGTAACTGTGGACTGTGGAGTAATGGAATTTCTAAAATGCCCAGTAGTGGGGAAGGTTCGTTACTTACGGCCATGCAGTCCTACGCGACAGGGTAGAAATTGGTGGTCCAAGTCGGCCAACGGAAGAATCCTGCATCGCATGCGTTAGATTTTTATAAAACCCTGTAAACCTGTACGGTACTGTACTGCACTGTACTATTGTATTGTTCTGTACTGTACTGCTACTTCTCTGTACTGTACTGTATTATAGTACGTACTGTAGATCCAAGCTACTGCTATGCTCCACTGTAGAAAAGATACAAAACACACCACCGACCACCGACTAATAAATTCTGCATTTTTTACATGATTGCAATCATCAGTCAGATCAATCAAGAATCAACTGAACGACAACCATCTGACGGGCAGTAATATTGATGTTTCTACCAATCATTCATTCTGAAACCTTTCTCGATTTCCAATAACTTCAAGTGTTGTTAGTTATTGATGCGAATGCAAAAACCTACTTTGCAATTTCACGGGAGAACTCTCGTCTGCAGGGAGAAACACAGTTAATGCGAATACATCACATCGCATAAGTAATCAATCAATATACATGCAATGACCAACAGTCCCTTGGATTCATTATCCAGAATTGCTCCAATACTAGGAGAATCTGCAATCGTTGACAAGGAGACGGGACAAGTCTTTTGGCAGGGTGGTAAACAGAGTCTCTTTGACTCCACAATAGGCCATTCCTATTTATCAAGTCAACAAGAGGGAGTTTTGCAACACATGAAGGCTACACTTTTAAGTTGTATTTTATGGATATCATTTATACGATGGATTGCAGAATGGGCCCTGAAGCAAAATGTTTTCATGGCCAAATTATGGGAGACCGTGCATCCATCTCAAAAGATTGTTCATGCACTGAGGATAGTGGCACGTGCCATGTTGTTTTGTCTGGCCTGTCTACCAAAGTTGAAGAGAGAATTTTTGATCCTTACCGTGATTCTTTACTTTTTGGAAGCATATCATTGCAGTACAAGAAAACACTTGACAAATGCAATTTCTTGTCCGGGAGAGGTGGAATCTTTTATGGAAGGACTTTGTGAAGAGGAGCCAATGGTTACGTGGAAGATTCGTTGTTATCACTATGAAAAGAGAAAATGGCTGTCAATGTTACTTTTAGTTGATGTATGGAAGTATCTATCTTGCATGTGGGCAAAGGCCAGCGCTACTGTACACGATGATCATCACCACCACGATGATGACGAAACCTCGAGGGATGCAACACATTCCACGGAATTGTTGGGCAAATCTTTCTTGACGAAAAAAGTCATCACACATCAATCCAAACGAAACTATAAAGTAGCTCATTGGCATGATGATACGATTAGTGGAATATGGAAACAGGCACAAGCTGCAACATCAGTTTTGGCTGCATTTACGAAAATTAGTGTTTACAAATTGTTACTTTTTGAAAACAAGCAAGCTCGAATAGATTATTTCCAACAACAGTCTGATTTTATAGGAGGTGAAGCTACCAAAGATGATTTTGCGGAGTTTTCGACACATGTAGATGGTAAGTGAAGAGAGATGGAACAAGATGGATTTTGTTGTTTTTTTTTCTTCAATGAGACAACAGACAGTCTTATTGCTTGTTGGCAGTTTGTTCTCTAACTGAACAAGTGTGTGATTTTACTGTATATTTTGCGTATTCAAGTCAAGGGATACAGAGCAAAAGTTCTTGCTGTGAGATCCTCCACCAACATGGTACAGAAATTGTTCAATATACATTATTTTTGGTTGTTTACAATGATGGGGCTCACTGTGCCGTATAGAATACGGTTTGGGAAAAATTGTGATGAGCTGAGAGTAGCAGTAGTAAAGGAAGTGTCATCCAGGATAAAGGTAGAAAGTGACTCATTGGCTGCAACAAAATCAAGCTGGTTTGCTTCACCACGTTCATGGTTATGGGGTCCAGCTACTGCACAAGATTTAATCAAGCAACGGAGGGAGAATTTTAGATTGAAAATGCAAGAGATGTCATTGTACAAATCCAGTACGGAAAACGATGTTCTAGTCGGAAATGGTAATGAATATGATATCAGCGACAGAAGTAGCGATGGAGCAAGTCCTTTAGGAATAGAAAAGAATGGCACTATTACGTCAAGTGAAAGCAAAGCGATCGTCCCTTTGGTACAAGAATCTAACGCCACTCAACGAATGGATTTGAGTAGGGATGCCGAAAAGGAGCAGCATGATATTTGAAATACGATGCATTTTACAAAAATGACATGACAACAACTTTGTCTGATGAAAACAATCTACAAGTTATGTCACTGCCGCCACGGCAGATGATATGATTCAAACTAGTATAACAGAATACATAAAATAAAAAATAACGCTAGCTAGGAAACAGGACATGTATCGATCACTCTCTAGATAAGGCCAAACCTACAAGTCATCATTTTGAAAATTTTGAAAAATAATCTCTTTCAACTGTCTCTCAACTGACCAAATTTCAAGGCATGCATGCAACATTGCAAAGACATGTTTTACAGTAAATCCTACACTACTGTGGTGGACATAGCATGTTGTTGTGTACAGTAGCAGTCGTAGTCTGTTGTACGTAGTACCTCCACGGTGTAGAAATAGTCGTGGGTTGTGGCGCAATAAGCAATCATCCTTTATAATCCAGCAATCATCCAAGTTACAAGTTAGAGGGGTATTTTGCAACCTGAAGGATACAAGGACTCTATCTATCAAAACGAAAAAAGAAACAAAGGTAAACTTGAAGATCATGAAGATACGCATCAAGAGGAAAAAGAAAAAATCAAAAAAGACAGAAGTCGTTCAACCTAAAGAAGACACTCCACTTCTTCTAATATCTCCTAGCTTGGATGCTGCTGCTTTGTCTCTATCCACAAGTGAAGAGAGTTTATCTCGTGCAAGACGGTTGTTATATCTATCTCACCTTGCTGCAACGTTCACAGAGATTGGATGGGAGTTTTGCTTGGTCTTGTTTTTATCTGCTCTTACAGGCTATCAAAGTCTTACTCTTGTATCGACATATGGACTATTCTCTGGACTTGTGGTTTGCCTAGGCGGGCCATCAGTAGGGGCGCTGATTGATACCATCAAATACACAAGATTGGAGGTCATTCAGTTCTTTATTGTCATACAAAATTTGAGTGTCGTGATTGCGACTGTCGGTTGTTTCTCGTTATTAAGGATGGTGAAGGATACAGACATTACGGGTTTCACCAATGCGAACAGTAACGTAGATTCAAGGTCATTGGCATCGGGACAACCTACAATATCGAGCCATACGTTTAGTAACTTCATTCCACCCTTTAATGGAACAACTCTTTTGTTCCTACTGTCCATACATGTCTTTGGGGCAATTGCAAAATTAACAGACCACGCAATCACAATTGCCCTGGAACGAGATTGGATTGTTGTTATGAGCAAGGTGGCAGCCATGGATATAGACGACGACGACGAAGTTGATTTTTTAACTGCAACAAGTGAAAAGGAATATGAAGAAGGTAAAAGTTTTGACTCGAGTTATTCTACAACTACCTATTCTGTTGGATCTCTATCTCTTGACGATAGAGAGGGAATGGATACCAGAGTCATACGGAAACTCAAACAAAGATCTTGGTTGTCAGAGACGAATACGTCCATGAAACAAATTGATTTAATGTCCAAAGTTGTTGCTCCTGCTGCAGGTGGTTTCCTCTTGTCTGTATTTGATAATAATGATCCTTTGAATAAACTCGCGACAGATATCCAGCATTGGTATAATTTATCTTACGCTGCAGTCATCATTGGAATCTTGAACCTTGCGTCATTGTACATTGAATTCAGGTGCACCAAGGAAATTTACTGCCTTGTACCATCGCTTGCTTCTCACAGTAACAAGAAGGTAGAGAGAAACAATGACATTGAAAAAATTCCAAGTGATTCCTTTACAAATTCCATTGGATGTGGAATCTTTACCCTGCCAAAGAGTATATCTTTGTATTTGCAGCAACCTGTAGCCGAAGCAGGTCTGGCATTGGCTCTCCTGTAAGTATTTCGAATTCAGTATATTTTTGCACGCAAAAGAATGTGGAGGATCAAAAAATGTATGTTGAGAGTAATTTGATATGATTCACTCACCGGCATGTATGCTCATGCTCATACTCATGTTCATGTGATACATCACGTAGGTATCTCAATGTTCTGACCTTTGGTGGTCTAATGACAGCGTATTTAGTCTGGCTCGGTGTCAGCTACGGCACTATTGGAACTTTGCGAGGCATTAGCTCTGTGATTGGTCTCTTTGGAACGGTGGCATATCATATTTCCGAGAGGAGTAGAGGATTGGCCAAAACAGGAATGTGGAGTATCCTTGTACAGTTTGGATTTCTTGCACTATGCTACTTATCACTTTACATACAAAATTTGCAGGCATCACTCTGGTTGCTAGTCATTGGCGTTTGTTGCAGTAGAATAGGACTTTGGGCATTTGACCTTACAATAACACAATACATGCAACAATCTGTTCCTGAAAATATTAGAGGTTTGATTGGTGGAGTTCAAAATGGTTTGAACAGTTTCTTCGACCTGACAACATTTGGATTAGGATTGATATTCTCTGACCCACAAGAGTTTCATATCTTAGTAGCTGCAGGTTTTGCATCCGTGGGACTTGCCTCGCTTTTGTACTACAAAGGAGTGTACTACAGGGAAGAGAAAGGGAAACTCGATATATAAGAATATGGGTTCTTCTTGTATGGTAAATTCTGCTTTGCAAACAAACAAACGAGCAAACATTCATCTGTCGTCGGATAATGTTATAGATTCATAAACGATATTGTAAGAAACGAATTGTGATTATTTGGCTTGATGTTTTGCGTATCATCTAAAAAAACAAAAAAATGCCGCGAAATTTCGATCAACCCCAACGCTACACTACACGTACCATTACGTCCGCACATTGCATGCTGTCTGTGTCCTGTATCCTCCGATCGACGCGACGAACTCTGTCATTTTATCACACACATTAATCAAAAGCTACAGTATCATCCATCATTGTCGGAAGCCTTGCCTTGCCCCGCCTCGAGATACCGTGCACACCCCAACACAATAAAACGAAGAAATAAGCTAGCTTGTTCGTTCCCCGCGCAAACCCTTTCACTCTCAGCCATGCCGAGCGATACCATGTATCCCACGTTAGTCGACAGTGTGAAAAGGACTGTAGGAGAAAAGGTCATGAAAAAGATCACATCTTGTAGAATCCTTCTCGTCGGTGCAGGAGGCATTGGTTGTGAGCTCCTCAAGAATCTTGCCCTCACAGGGTTTACGGACGTTGAGGTGATCGATCTTGACACGATTGATGTTTCCAATTTGAACCGTCAGTTTCTTTTCCGTAGGCACCACGTTGGTAAGCCAAAGTGTGTGGTCGCTTGCGAGGCAGCGTTGGCCATGTCGCCCTTGCCGCGGGACGAAGTAAAATATGTTCCCCACCATGGAAATGTGTGTGATAACTCCAAGTTCAATGTTCAGTACGTTTCTTCCTTCGACCTTGTTTTAAATGCGCTTGATAACGTGAATGCAAGGAGGAGAGTGAATCGTCTTTGTCTCGCTGCTTCTGTGCCTCTGGTAGAGGCCGGTACGACCGGATACTTGGGGCAAGTGACTGTAATTGATAAAGCTAGCAACATTGAATGCTATGAGTGTCAGGCGAAACCGACGCAAAAAGTTTATCCCATTTGCACTATTCGCTCGACTCCAAGCATGCCTGTTCACACAATTGTCTGGGCCAAGGAGCTTTACAAGCTTCTTTTCAATCCAAAGGTGGAAGATAGCATGCTGTTCGAGGATCAGTCGGGCGACGAGAAAAGTACTTTTATGGACCAAATACTCAAGTTAAGAAGCATGATATGCCAGAATGACGTCCAGTTTACAGCGAGTGATATTCGCCAAGCAATCGGTGAGGTTATTATCGCACTTTACAATACCGAGATTGAGAAACAGATTGGCATGGATCGTTTCAAAACTGCTCAAAAAGTACCAACGTCCATTCCTGCTGATGTTATTCAAAAGATAGCATTGGATGAGAATTTGCTTGCTCCATCTAAGCGAGAGAATTATAAACAGACTGATGTCTTGCCCAAGGAGGATTGCATTGCAGAAGCCGTATCATGTTTGGTTGAGGCTGTATCGTTGGGGAGTTCGGGGTCTACGCTACTTCCAGAGTTTGATAAGGATGATGTTCTAGCTATGCGATTTGTGACATGCACATCCAATCTTCGGTCGTATGTATTTGGTATCCATCCTATCCAATCATATTACTCTGCCAAAGGGATAGCTGGAAACATTATTCCAGCCATTGCTACCACCAATGCAATTGTCGCCGGGCTTCAAATTTTACAGGCATTTTATATTCTACGGGATCAGGTGGAAGGCATAAAGGGAAATTTGAAAAGATCTTGTCGTTACACGTACTGTCTAAGAGATAAGACTCGAAAAGGATTTTATCTCTTACCAACTTCCCTTCCTGATCCAAATCCAAAGTGTTTTGTGTGCAAAAATGCTGTCATTAATTTGACCCTCAATACCACTAATTGGACGTTGGAGATGTTGTTGCGCCGTGTGATTAAGAAGGAGCTTGGATTTATGGAGCCCAGTATAACCATTGGCTCTAATATCATTTACGAGGAGGGTGAGGATATTGGAGAAGATGAATATGCATTGCTGCTACAGAAAAAGCTTGTTGATCTTCCAGCTGGTGGTGTTCAACATGGAGTTGTTATTCGGGTTGAAGATTTCACACAAGACTTGGAAGTTGATGTATGTTTCCACCATCAAAGTGAATGGGTGCCAAAGGATGGTGAGGATACTGTGGCCGATGAAGAAGAACTTTTCATGCTTGGTGGAGAAAAGCCCGTGGTTACAAAGGGTACGCTCTCCACTAAAGAAGAGAATGATGATAACAAGGAAGAAAGAGATGAAAGTGATGTAGAAATTGTTGGGCCTGATGAAGCCATTGTCATTGACAATGACAATACCCAATGTTCAATGAAGAGAGCATTAGATGACTTGGACAGCGTCTCTGTCGTCGATGGAGTAAAAAAGAGATCGAAGATAGATAACTAAGCAGAGAGATGGAAAGTATGAATCTTCACAACAATCTAACCAGTTCATATAAATTGTAGATATAGCTGGATATATGATTGTGATTTTTATTTAATAAAATTTATTTATGCAGGACTGAAGTAGGAATGCTTACTATTTATCTTAACGAAAAAGTTTAGCCTTATCATCTTTGTACAGTTTTTGCTTGAACCGATTGCAAGGACCTTTCATAAAACTCCAATCGTTGGTGCACTTGACCTGATATCCATTCTTTATTAGCCACTGGGTGATTATTCGAATCCTTCTGGCCCCTTTCATGTGCAATCTTTTCCTCATGAAGCTTCGATCTCCTTTGACGAAATTTAGCCTTAACTCGAGCCTTTGTCTCATTTTGGTCTGGATCTGTTCCGACTGAGGAAGCTGCGTACAACATGGACTTAGGATCTGTTGCCGATGCATGGGAGCTCCCGGTATCAAAAGAAACTTTTTTCTTCTGTGTCACTCCTGCGATTAAATCTTGACTATGAAGTTTATCATCGAAATCGGATGCCATAATTGCCGATTTTGCCTCCAGATCTTCCAGTTTTTGCTAGTTGAAAATCGAAACAATATATATTGAGTGAGGATATATTCAAGAACAATTGCTAACAACTGAAGCAAACTGAATACTAACCTTAAGAAGTTGCAATTCTTCTTCTTTCTCTAAACGGATCCTCTCTGCCTCCTGTTTTGTCTTCTCCACTTCGATCTTCGCCAGTTGAGCTTCTCTAGCGGCAACTTCTGCCTTCAATTCTGCCCTCTGCACTCTTCTTGCAAGTCTTTCTTTCTCGTAGTAACTGTCATCAGAAGAATAACACTCGTTATCTTCAATGTCAGTCTTCTCTGCTGTATCATAACTCGATACGCTAGAGCTGTCTTCATCCATCTGCTCCAATATATCTTCATATTGCTGCACTAAATCTTCTATTTCGGATTTAACAAGGTTGAATGCTTTTTCGGCTTTTGAAAGTTTCGTCGCTAGCAGTTTTACCTCTTCCATAATCTCTAAATATTCAATCTCTGCTTCAGTCATTGAAGAGGAGTGAAACCCTTCATCTTTCAACATTTGTTCAGCAATTAATAGACGCGAAGAAGCATCTTTTACTTCATCTCTCACGTTCTGAAGATACCAGATTTATGGGTATCAGCACCTATGACTGCAATACACAAATAAAACATAAAATAACGCAGCTCACTCACCTCAAGATGTTCATGGGTTAGTTTCAGTAGCATACTTTGGCAGTCCCCCACAGTGAAAATTCCTGAACCCCGTAGAATTTTAGCACCAAAACATTTTATTAAACAAAAATCAGTATCGTCAATCCAACCTATTCGCTCGTAAGTAACTATAATATGGCTGCTACTGCTGCCGATGCTCTGATGATCAAAAGATAGATTCGGAGACGGGTGGACGACATTACTTGTTCGTTTCACATAAAAATCTCTTCCTTCAGTCAAATTCAATGCTGTACGAGCATCTTGAGGCGTGGCGCCATCTCTCCATGCTTTGCTGACGATCACAGCATCTCTAACACGGCAACATGCCTTGAAGTAACGCGTCAAGACAGAATCGTCGACCGTCACAGTTCCCCCTGTACGCTCGAATCCACGTTCTATGTCTGTTTGCATAATTCTACTTCTCATTTCAAAAAGAGCAAAAGCTTTTTTGGAATCTTCTTCATGCTGAGAAATAATCCCGGAGCTCATGAACTGGCTCATTCTCCTATAAGCTTTAACAAGCTTACGTACCTGGGATGAGCTAACAGCAAAGTTAGACAAATCGCATGTGGGTGTCGTCTTTGAATCATTACGTATCACATCGTCTGAGAACCAAGAAACACTTTCATCATCACCATCAAAATCCCGATATGAAATATCATCGTAATGCCCAGGTAAAATAGGATTGCTATTTTCTTTCCCGTTATATGGTCTCGTCGCATGATCTGTGTCAGATTCAGATAGACCTGCATCAAAGTCTGCGGATGACATTCGTGTATCAAAGCGCTCTGGCGAAGTCTGGACGGATGAAATTCCACTTTTCAACTTTAACACATGGATTGTTTGACTATTGTCATTTGTATCCATTAGTCCATTGAATTTAGTCCGTTCTCTTTGTGAAGATGTTGCACCACAGCCAACGCTACCAACACCGTCGAATACATCAGATTCCGCATCTCCGTATTCCTGTCTTCTGAATGCAGCAGTAGTACTAGCAGAAGTTATACTTTCCACATCGTCCATCAAATTTGGAATATCCGCTGTTTTGTTAATAAAGCCTCTAAATCCTTTTACGTTAGCCCCATGCGCTACAGTTTGAAAACTAGATGTAAGTAAATCATTTTCTCGCAAAGCAGCCTCCGATAAACGCACTGGAGTGGTACTGGATTCACTTTCATAGGATCTATTTTTGTACATATTTATCACACTTTTCCCTGCTAATTCCATTCTTCTCAAGCTTGGTTTTGTGTTAATCTTCGGTGCACTTTCGTCTGCCAGTCGGTAAGCACCAGGGAAGGTTTGGTTCAAGTCGTAATGCTCCAACTCGACACTTTTGTCTTCCGGAATAATTAAGTCGTGACTACGGTTCAACCGCTGATCATTGACTTTGGAGGATGCTGTTGACCTTTGGAGTGCTCCGCCTACATGAAAGTTAGAAGGTTTAGCCTTATTGATTTGAGATTTTAATCTCGATGTTGTTTCACTAGCATTAGCGTCCTTATCTCCTTTCGTTGCATGCCTCTGTTCAAATCGACGTTTGAGATCGGTAACTCTCGCCCTAGCTATAGCCGTAAACGGTTGCTTTGTTTGATTTGCATAACTTGGAGTTTCACTTCTACTAGGCGCTTCTTCATGACTTCCATCTGCGACAGTTTCGTCCTGATGGTTTTGCTGTAGCCAAACCTTGGCCACACTATCAGATGAATGATTACTTACAGTAGTAGAATCCTTCATATTAGAAAAATCTTCTGCCGTCGAGAGACTGGAATTTTCAAACACTGTACATCCATTTTTGTCTAGAGTCCCTGGCCATCTAACGTATCCACTTGACGATCCAGATGCTGATCCTGGCGGAGTCGAACTTTGTGTCGGTCTTTTTGTTTCATGTATCAGCATGCCACAATCTTTTTCTTCACATGCTGCTTCTGAATTCAAAAGGACCCTTTTTGGCTTTGTAAGAGAACGGCTGGCAAAAAATGTAGCCAAACGAGTCGACGTGTTGTTTTTATTGTCTGCTTCATATTCATCGACACCTGTCCTCTCACGAACCTTGAACAACTCCTCTCTTGGGCTGGTTTCATCCTTTACATTATCATTTACATTCTTTGACACTCTAGTTTTCCTATTGGAATCTATCAATGGACTGGATGATGGAGCATTTCCTGAAAAACCGGACTCAGTGATATCGGAAAAAACCGATTGTTCCCCAACAGACAAATACTTGTTATACTTTTTCCCAGCTGGAGATGATACTGCAGCTACTTTTTCAGACGTTCCCGATGAAAACAACTGCCTTGGAACAAATTCTTCCTCCCGAGATGTAAACGAAGATTCTAAATTTGTATCAGTACTCGACCTTTTCGATACAAGTGCCGCATTAGAAAATCTGTCCCGGAAAGGAATCGAATCGACAATTATTCTTGGACTGGTGATGCTCAGTCTATTACTCTTGTCACTTCTTTTACTACTCAGGAAAATACTTGACCGCTCCACAGACTTTTGCAGGAAGGATGAAGGTCTTCTCGTATCATCGGGGAATGAAAGAGGACTAGAATCCCAATCAAGACCAAACGATTCATTATTTTCAAATTCAAATGCATCTTGTTCGTCATCAATCGAAGCTAACTCGTCCAAGGTATTCATTTGTTTGTTTTCATATGCTTGGGGTTGTATATCGTAAGTTTCACCTGCAATCGCAGAAATACTAGATTTAGACTGTTGCACCACTCTAGTAAATTGAGATGATTGATTGATTGATTGATTAGAAGGGACAGACAATTGACAATTGTTTTTTGGAATCTGTCGCCTGTCGCGCTGAATCAATAACGCGAGTCTTATATGAAAAAATTCAAATAGATCAGTGTCTTTTGTTGGATATTAGAAGGAACAATCGCAACGGTTGCTATTGCCTCTTCGATATTAAAGATTGAGGATTGTTCTCCTTTCTTGTGTGTGTAAGCCGCGTTTCCTTTCTTCGTCTTTGCGTCCTCGCTCTTGTCATCTAATTTACGAGAGATGGAAGAAATATTTGCGAAAAGAGTAAAAGGTAAAAAGGAGCTGTGGAACGTGTAAGTATTGGTTTACAAGACTACAATCTCTGCAACCACGACTCCGTATGAGCGATATGTGTGACACGACGGCGCGACGAAAAAAATAGAAACATGACACTAAAATAACAAAACCCTTTTTGGGATGACAACACAAATTTGAGGCCTCAAATTTGATAAAAATATATTACTTTATTTGAAATCACCATCAAAGCCCTGGAATCCAGACAACATGAATGCATGATAATAATTCTTTTTGACAATACGCGACGTCCAATTCCATGAGGATGTCAGTCGTCCATCGATACAACTTCCACCATCATCGCCACTACCATCAAAACCGTGCTTGAAGTAATCACTCAGTACAGCCATCTTGAGATTTTCCTCTGATCCAAACTGGTCTTCAATGTATGCTCGAATCTTATCATTCGAGCACAGTTCAGGAATGCCATCATAAAAATCAGCAATCGGTTTTAGAAACCTAGGAATTTGAGTATATTTATCAATAAACACCAAAGCATTGGGCACATCTCGATCACCTAAATGAATGACCGAAAGACCCACCCATGGAGATCCAGCTGCATTTTGAGTTTTATTCAACAAATATCTCATGACTTTCCCAACCTTGGGACATTGCTGCACTCTGTTCAAACCTTGTCCTGTATTCAGTAACTGATAGCTTGTAGTGACAGATAACAAGTCTGAATCGGCACAGACCCATAGACGATGCATATTCCTTTGAACTTCTTTCCACAATGTAAGAGATTGCCATACAAACGTGTATTGTGTGGAATGAGAATGCGTCAGTGTCGGACCGGAGCTATCTCTCACTCCAAACCCACCACCAAATGCTCCAAATCCATATCCATATTTATTAGATGCAAAGCTCTTTCCACTTCCACCACGAAGTTCCAAGGAAAATTGTTTGTCGTAGGAATTGGGTCGAAAGTTTTCTTCCAATAAGTGAATCATACGTTCAACAGGAGCTACATTACTTTCCACTACTGCAATAGCATCTGATATGGAATCAATGCACAGCTTCAGTTCCTCTCTAGAAATACTAGTTGCACTACTCTCATCCATTGCATAATCTTCCAAAAGTTCTTGTGCCATTTCCATCTTGTGCTTCACTTGTCGGTCAATTACATCCCTACCCACTGCCTTTCCAGTAACTTCATCTTTGGTCTTGATGTACATGGTAGCTAAAACAAGTCTGTCATCATCCAAAATCTTTTCCACACCTCTACTTTCCAAAAATGGTCTCACCATGACCAAATCTTTGTAAAGTGTAAATCCAAGAGATTTTGCAATGGTGGGAGACTGTGCATCCTGAAGTAAATGCATAAGTTTCCCATAGGTACTGCGCATTTTCGATGGGTTCAAGACTTTGTTTCTTCTCCCAATTTCAAAAATGTGTTGAAGAAACATTTCATTTTGATCAGGAGAGAGTGCCGCAATGGAAGACACCTTGGAATATTCCTCTCGAGACATTTTACGTTCTTCTTCTTTTTCGTCGCCGCCGTCGTCGTCTAATGCAGGATCTTGATCATTGCATGTCGAGGTAGAGGATTGTACAAGCGCAGTGTCTTGTTCTTCAGGGTGTGAATAATTATCCTTGCTGACATTATTTATTCCAGATTCAACTCTCTGTGCTTGCTGTTTTTTGAGTTTCTTTTCCGCCGTTTTCCTTGCCTTCTCGGCTTGCTTGGCTGCCTTTTTCGACCTTTTCGACGTGTCCATGACATCATCCAAACTGTTGATACTGGAAGTTCGTTTCCAAAATTTCGAAGCACTCAATATCCCACTTTGCTTATTTGCAGTATTCCTGGACTCTTTCGGATTGTGACCGCTGTGAACACGATCCATACCTTTCAAGACACAAGAGGGATGGTCGAGCATGGCTACAACTCCCAGACCCGTTGCAACATGACACGCTTCGAGGATTCCGTCGAGAATTCGTTTCACCTTGAAGAGGCCTCCACGGGACGTCCCGCCTCCATATCGATTGGAGGCCACGTCCACGTTATCGGTATACTCGGATACATGAAGAGTGGATTCTAGCACGGTCAGTAATGCGCGTTCGGAGGGAGTCAGTCGCAGAGGAATAAAAGAGGTGAATTCCTTTAGTGATTCTGTTGTATGACCTTTCATGCTTTATTGATATATTGATTGTAGATGGATAGATGTGAATAAATAATGCCACAGCAAGTTAAACAAAGAATGCAGTCATTTTATTTGAAAAACGAGTAAAAACTAAAGAGGACAGCTGCAGAGTTATTAGTACAGCAACTCTACGTAATACGAGTAGCTAGTACATAAAGAGCAAATGGCTCTACAGTACCGGTACACTACTGTACTAGAGAGAGATAGTATTAGGTAGATCTCTCTCTGCGAGAGATGAGGTGATAGGTGATAGGCCCTAAACCGCTTCACATTGTTGGGTGGTGGCAGTTTACATACCCAACTTAACAGAGGGGTGTAGTAGTAGTACCTTGGTACCGTAGTCGTAAACTGTACATTACCTGTACGTACGATGCACCGCGGGTAGCGTAGCTTCAGTGCTGCCGATGGGGCGAAGGAAGTAGACAATGATGAAAATGAAAAATGGGATTCTTCGATCCAACCGTCGCAAGCCACAAATCACAACATGTACACCATACAGATCGGTGGTCAATACGTTTCGTCAATATTAGAGTCAAATCAAGTATTGAATATTGACACCTTCCTTCAAGTGGTGCTACACAACACAACAAAACATACAGGTGCCTGGTACCATTATTATTTTATTTGTTTCTTGCAATATATTACATACACGCATATATACTGTATATATATATCATGGCACCAACACGAAGGAACAAGCGTTCCAATGCATCATCTACCGAAAATAGTGCAGTGATGAAAGATGAGACTTTGTCTGCCTCTTCACCGCCTTTGGAAAATAATTCTACTCATGCAGCCAAATTCCCATCCTATTCCCTCTCCAGTGCACTTGGTATGACACCTGCTCAATTTTCATCCATTGTCTGTATGTCAATAGGCATGACACACTGTCTGGATGTGTATCGATCTGTGGAACAGGGACCTTCCACCACCTATTGCAATCGTCACTTTGCTTATTCACCCCAAATTGTGGATTCTTCTGCCGATCCTCTTTTTTGCACTCTTGGAGACTTGGGAGTTATGAAAGTGAAATATCAAACGACAGTCATGAGGATCATTCTTTACTTCATTACCATGATGCTGTGCTGGAGTAAAGAGCCTTTGTTAAAGTGCTGGAATTTTGCCAATATCATTTCACCCATTGGAACATCTCTCGTAGGATTCATGATGCAAAAGGATAATTTGCTTGCACCCGAGAAGTTCTCTCTCGTGGCACTGTTGTTTCTTTGTGTTTCTTCCAACCTTGAGGGGAGAGGAGAGAGACACCCCATCCAATTAAAGAAGGGCTTGTATAATGTTACCTTGTTCACCATGACAACCATCTTGAGCTACTTGGTTTCGAATCATTTGATGTTGGGTGTCGAAAGATATACATTGTATAGTTGTGATGGAGGAGAAACTAATGTGGATAATTGTGTGAGTCGTGGTGGGAAAGCACTTTGGTTCATGATGATTTTGGTGGAATATACATCCGTTATGTTTACCTGTACATTTGCCTTGTTTTACTTGGATGACATTCGAAAGAGGGTAAGTGTGTCTCTACTAGAGCAGTACAGTGCAGTGCAGTGCAGTGCAGTGCAGTGCAGTTGCCTTGATGAATGAATGGATAAATGAATCAACATTCTATATTTTCTCATGAAATGACCTCTCTCCCTGTAACAGTTGTTGTTATTCTGCATGGCAGTCATGATGCTATTTCATGCATTTTATCAGTTGCCTTTGCAAAAGGAGGTCTGGCAAGATCCACAGGGACGTCAAAATGCATCCATGGCATTCTTTTTTGTATTTATGTTGAGTGCCTTGGTGCCTTCCTTTGATAAAATTGTGGTACGAAAATAAGTGAGATGCGGTATGGTTGGGGTCGTCGTTGGTTGGCTGGATTGGGTTGGATCGGAGGAGAGGAAGAAATATGAAGAAGAAAAACTAGTATATGGTGTAATCGGTCATGTTGTTGGAAATGAGTTGATGATGAGGGCACATGAATTTTCATTCCCTTCTCCTCAGAGAGTACAAGTAGAGAGTATTCATTTTATAGATATTGTTTGTCAGCAAGCAAATTTAAATGGAGCAAGGTATAAATTTACAATTTATAATTAATTACAGTAATCAATTATTTTTTTGAGATATGAGATGTCATCAACCATAACATATGTACGGAGTACCAAGTTTCTACGCTTCCTTGTACCGTACTGTCCGATACCGCACGGTATTGTAACTGACTTCAGCAGTACATGGATCAAGAGGACAGAGGCAAGACAGACCGACCACAATCTCCGTTGTTTTCTATTCCTTATTCCGATCATTCATTCCTTCCTTCCTTCGTTCCTTCCTTCTTCATCCTCGATTTCCTTCCTCCCCAATAATTGACCATGTCCCGTAAATCGAATCAAGTACAAATAACCCACACTTGGGAGGCGACAAAAGCAGATGCAAATTGGGCATCGATCGATGAAGACGATCAGGGAAATCTAATCTATTCCGCAAGCCATGGCCAGACCGTCGCCGATCAAATCCGTCAAAGACGGAGACGACTAGCGCAGCTTGATCATGCTCAATCGCGTAAAAGAATATTAAGAGATATGATTCGTTATTTTTATTTGGTTCTGGATCTATCCGAGGTGATGTACGAAAAGGATGCTGAATTGGGATTTGGTCCAAATAAGACTCGTCTGGATGTTATGCTGCAGCTGGTACAGGATTTTGCCAATGAATATTATGATCAGAATCCTTTGTCTCATTTGGGTATTATCATTTGTAAAAACGGTGAGGCTCAAGTGTTGACATTGCTCACAAGTAGTAAGAGAAGTGCGGTCACAGCCATTGGGGCTCTGAGAGAGGGAGTGTCAAGTGGGTTAATATCCAACGGTTCAGGGAAAGATGCGGGTGTCTTTAGTTTACAAAATGGAATTGAAGTTGCAGGAAGGAGTTTGGGACATATGCCTAGACATGGAAGCCGAGAGATATTGGTTATTGTTGGCGCTATGTCGACTTGCGATCCTGGTGATGTACTGGTCGAAACGTTACCAAAGCTTATCGGCGCAGGTATTCGAGTGAATTGCCTTGCCATGTGTGCTGAAATGCACATTTGTAGGAAGCTATCGGAGAGCACCGGTGGAGTGATGGGTGTTGCAATGGATGGTAAACATTTGAAAGACTTGCTTATAAATTTTGTCGCACCACCACCTGCCCTAAGACACGGTGATAGAGAAGAAGATGCAAATACCTGTGAATTCATTCCCATGGGATTTCCTACCCGTACAACAGAGGATGTGCCAACCTTGATTCATACTGTATCATCCACAGGGAGTGGTTCAGTCACAAGAGACAATAAGCTATTCTTTGGAAGAACAGCATATGTTTGTCCAAGGTGCAAAGCCAAAGCCAGTGAATTGCCATGTGACTGTGCAGTATGTGGGCTAAAGTTAGTACTGGCACCTCATCTTGCTAGATCATTTCATCATTTATTTCCCGTGCCACTCTTTCAAGAAGTACCAGAGGATAAAGAAATTGTAAAAGATCCCAAGTCAGAATGCTTGGAACTCCCGTCCATAACATCTTCATCGTGTTACAGTGCTGATCCCTCTGCTACAAAAATAGGATTCAACAAGAATGAAGAAACCAAACAAGTGTTGATTGATTCATCTCTTGTCTTGACGTCCAAAGATTGTGATAGAGTATGTTTTGGATGTCTCAAAACTATTGGAGTTCATAAAATAGTCGATCCAAACAAAAAGAAAAGTTACGTGAAGCCAAGCGATGGTAACGACGTTGAAATCTTACGATTTGAATGTCCTGAATGCAAGAATATCTTTTGTTCAGATTGTGATGAATTCTTGCATGAGACTCTACATAATTGTCCAGGATGTCTTTGTAGATGAAATGCTAGATAAAATATTATTCAAATGCTTTCATACTGTATTTCCCAAGAGCATTGTGTATTCTGTATTATATATCCAAACAGATGATGAAACATCCAACAACATCCTTGGACATTTTTGTGTCATCATATTTCTCCGTATGGAGTAGTATCATTCTACAGTACATTCTACTACTACTGTACTACACACAAAGAAACACGACAGACAGAACATACATGGCCCACTACGTAGTAGAACAGTTTGCAGTACAGTATTGTACTGTACGGACACTTCGATGGCACTGTGCGGCGCTGTACAGTAGGACTATCTACTATCTACACTCTCTCTGTGTTGAAAGGATGAGTTGAAGGTACAAGTATCGCAGATGCCACATTCCACTCTGCATTCGGCAACTTTGCACAGTTAGTTGTTGTGAAAGATAGAAAGAACCAATCATTCCATGCACTTATTTGACCATCCATTGAAATAAATTAATTTTGCAACACTGGATATTCCTGCTACATACAGCATACGTACATATTGTATACAATCATCCTTCTTTACCAAATACTATTCAAATTGCATTAATTTGTATTTTTCAGCAGTCAGCCATAATGTGGAAGTTCAGACGTCTGTCGACATTGATAGTAGTTGCGCTGACAGCTGCAGAAATCCTTGGCTTTGCAAGGGCGTTTTCATCATTCTCAATCAACAATTATGCATATACAAGGACCACAAGTGGCGTTGCTAATGGCAAATCGACTAGATTGGGCATGGGGAAAAACTTGGAACCACTCGCCAAAGAAGGACCGTGGACAGCTTATCTTGATGAAGAAACTACTGGATTGGTATATTACTTTAATAGTGACACCGGTGAGAGTTCATGGGACCCTCCGACAAAAACCTTTCCTCCGGTTAAAATGTCAAAGAGATTAGAGGAAAAAATGCTTACCACTCGTCAAAATTATGAAACACGTATTGGTTTCGAAGAAGCAACGGAGATGCGTCCCACAAGCAATTTGGATGGATCAGGTATTTTTGGAAAATTATTTTCACAAAAACAGACCAAGGTAGAACCGGTGGTGATGGAAGAACAGACATATGATGATGATGATGATGATGTAAAAGATGACACTGGATCCGCGGAAGAAATAATTCCCGCCAATAATTCATTTTTTGGTGGGTTATTTGGTAGTAACAAAAAGGCCCAGGTAGAGAATCAAGACGAGGAATATTATGATCAATTAATGTTTGAGGATGCAGTACCTGTTGTCGACGAAGATGATAATGACGATAAGGTATTGGGAGATACTGCACCACTTGTTGTTGGCAAAGCCAAGAAGTCATTTGTTGATGACATAATGACATTTGCATCGTTTCCGACAACCCAAAAGGAGGTGAAAATTGTAGAAACTGTACCCAAAGCATTAAAGTTTCAAATTGCTTCCAAGATATTGCCACATCCTGCAAAAATTAGCTGGGGAGGTGAAGATGCTCTTTTTGTCAGCGGTAGATCATTTGGTATCTTTGATGGAGTATCAGGAGCTGAGAAGCTGGATGGTGTGCCACTGTATTCTAACACATTAGCTAAGCGATTAAAGTCTGAAATCGGAAGTGACGAGAGTCTATCCATTGAAGACATCAAAACAAAGCTTTTAAGTGCAGCCGAGTATGCCGATGTTTCTGCTACTGGAGCATCCACAGCAGTCATTGCTTCGATTGGTGAAGATGATGTCATGAGAGCGTTATGTTTGGGGGACTCTGTAATTATAGTTATACGAAACGGTTCGATTGTTGCTAAAACAAAAGAAGTGTTACACTATTTCGATTGCCCGTATCAGTTATCTGAAGATTCTCCAGATAGACCAAAGGATGGAACTGTTCTGTCAACGAAGCTGATGCCAGGAGACATTATAGTTGCAGGATCAGATGGAGTGTTTGATAACCTGGAAGATTCAGATATTGTTCAACTTACTTCTGATAACAGCACCAAGTCAAAGCCTGCTTTGATTGCACAGAAAATTGTTACGGAATCTAGAAAAGTGTCTCTTGACCCAGAAGCTCCCACGCCATATGCAAAGCAAGCAAAAAGAAATAGATATCAGAACTATGCGACTGGCTTAGGGGGGAAATTGGATGACATCAGTTGTATTGTTGTCAGTATAAGTTCAGAGTGAGAAAAATCAATTCATTTGTAAAACGCAAATGTAGCTACCGTACTACTCTAAGAAAAAGACCATGTTTTTCTTCATTTCCTTAAAATCCTAATACATAAGTATTACCCACCAATCAGTATCATGGGACGATTGTCATTAGCTTTTTTGATACCCTCTGCATTCCCGTGACCACCAAGAGCAAATTTTTTCTTTTGTAAGGCTGCTCTTATAATCAGTGCCAAATCTGCATCGTCGGCACCCTCTCTCATTGCGTCTCGCAAACTAACTTCAGTAGACCCAAATAGACAGACCTTGAGCTGACCATCGGCAGTCAAACGAATCCGATTGCACGTCCCACAAAAATGCTCCGTCATGGAAGTTATAAATCCAAGTCTACCTTTGTGACCTGTCACTTGCCACCACTTGGTTGTATCGTTGGCACCATCGATTAATCGTTGCAACTCGAATGGGCCCAGTCCCCTCAGCGATGACATCACTCCCGACTCGTCAGATGTTATGCGTTTCATCATTTCTTCGTAGCTAAAAAATCTATCTTTATTCCATCCATTGTCATTAAACGGCATCCATTCAATAAATCTAATGTCCACAGGAAGTTCCTTTGACATATTGACAAAATCACGCAGCTCAACATCATTAAAGCCTTTCATGATAACACAATTTATCTTGACGTTCCCTTCTGGTAACATGGCACATGCATCTTCAACTGATTTCAAAACCTGTGCAAGACCTTTGCGTCGAGTGATTTCTACAAATTTCGAGTCGTCAAGTGTATCAAGTGATATATTTGCGTGCGTCAATCCAGCTTCGACGAGAGAGGGAAGATGCCTAGAAAGTGTGATCCCATTTGTGGTGATGCCGACAGATTTTACATTTGGTCTGCTTGCAATCGAAGCAACAATCTGTGGCAAGTCTTGCCTCAGGAGCGGTTCACCACCGGTTAATCGCACCTTTCAATCAAAGTAATAGAATCCGTCAGAGATGAAACGTGAAACATAACATAATTTGGACTTTAGTTTCTTACCTTGTTGACTCCCCCAGCAGTAAAAAGAGCAACTAATCTATCGATTTCATTAAACTTCAATAACTTTTCTTCGGGCTGCAATGGGACGCCGTCGGGTGGCATACAATACAAACATCTTAAATTGCATCTTTCTCCTAAACTTATTCTTAGGTAAGAGTGCCTTCTAGAAAAGGAATCTGTCAGCATTTCAGAATTGGGTTCTTGTTCAAATTCCTCTCCGTAAAATTTCCTTGCAGTCTCAAGAATATCTCTCCACGACGCAGGAGGCATCTGATGCTGACCCGTTTCGGCATTCGTGCTTTGTTTGGCTGAAAAGTTTGACAATTTCACTCCCATAGAATTATCTGATTTCAGTTTCTTCCTTAATTCAACTAGACGGGGCGTGTCTTTTTGTTTGTGAGCTTTGTGAGAAAATACATTTGGTTTATCGACCTTGTTGATTGCATCTTCATCGTTTATAATGGAAAATGAATCATTTGATCGCCTTTGTTTCTGCAAAGTATAAGATGACGATCTTCGGATGTTATCAATGATTCTATTTTCAGTTGTTATCTGTTTGATGAGTGACCTGATATGTGTATTCATTATTAGATTGTTGAGGCTCATGTTTGCTATTCTATGGCCAAGTTAGTACTACTTTTGAAAGCTGAAGTGTTGAAGGGATGCAGTTGGAGATTGGCTAGAGAGGATCGTTGATTCTCCGGTTCTCTCCTTTATCTCTCACGTCTATGTTCCTCTTCTTTTAGTGTGTACGTCTTTCTTTCAAATGTAAAATCATCACAACTTTTGCAGAAGCAATATTATATTATTATTTATGAAATGTTGTTATGTTGCAATTTGCAATTGTCAGTGATCAATAATGGCATGCCGGAAGACGGAAATACAATAGACAGGTGTAGGCGTTTTGCATTCCGGAAGTTTCTCTCTGGCTGGAGTATGTACTGTACTACTGTACACTGGATGGTAGTAGTAGGTACCCACCCGTCGTGATGCTCTGTTCGTTCCTTTCACTCCCGCATTTTATTATTGGTGTCGTAGACAGTACAGATTCGCTCTATTTTATTATTCTATTTTAATTAAAATAATTAAATCACAAAGACATCCTGTTACCTAATACATGGCTGAAACCTTTTGGTTCACTTCATTTGGAAGTTTGTCTCTCTTTTTCATAATCTGTTTTGGACACTTCGTTCCAATTAGTCGACAGGCACGTTCCACCTGACGTTTGAAATGATTTAATCATTGCACGTCTAGTATCTTCATTGGCATTCTTATATATATCTTGAAAAAGTTTATTCAATGCCTCTTCGCCCTCGGGCTTTTCATTCTCTTCTTCTTTGTTTATTTCTCTCTCTATGGCACCCCAATCTCTATGAGAAGCATAGGGGCGAACCACTGCTTTCTGAGCTGTCTCCTTTCCACCATTACCATTTTCTATTGCATTAGAAGACGTTTTGCTCTTTGGCTCTCCTTTGCCAAACAATTCATGCCACTCATAGTGATCTGCTTTGTGTAATTTAATAAGCACTTTTTCATCTTTATAAACCACCTTACATTTTGACACATCAACGGTATCAAACAAAGTCCCACAAATAACAGTGAAAGAAACCCCCTCTTTCTCTAAAATAACTGTGAGGCTTTCTTGTTCAAAGTATACCTTGAGATTCTCGGGTTTGACATTTCTTTCGAGAATGGAGATTGTCATGATAGAATCAGACTGGTAATATTGATATTTTGGACATGTCGTCGGTTTACCCTTTTGTGCTGCATTGCTTTCCGGGACAGTTTGGGAACTCGAGACTTTGCTGGTATCCGCAGAAATTGCAGAAATTAGTTTCCTAGCTTTTTCCTTCCTCGACAGACACGCTTCCCGTTCACCATTGAGTAGAACATTATTAACAGAATCGTCATTTTTTACAATTATATTCATGGCCGCTTCCGAATCTGCCAAAGCATCTTTTGCATTATTTTGTTGAAGAAACGCCTCGCATCTATGCGACAATGCGCGAAATTCGATTTTTCTAAGGAATTGTCGCCTTTTAGTATTCGAATCGCCAGAACTACTACAAGATGATTGAATAGATTTCAAATCTTGAAGAAGGTTGGTGTAAAGAGTGATTGCATTTGTAAAATGACCGTTGATGAGAAACGTGTTTCCCTTGTCAATGGAGGACAGTAGAGTAATAATCGATTCAGTTTCGATGTGATCGTTGGAAGAATCCATTGCTTGCTTGCGGTAGGTACTATATGCAATTTCAACGTTGTCGTGTGTTTTTGTTGTCTTTTTTGTTGTTTGTGTTTAGTTGCAATTTTGTATTTTGTTGTCGAGCATCCCGAGACTTGAGACTTTCGATCGAAAATACTTCGAAAATACACGTTCAAAAGGATAATAACCTGTTATTCCTTGATAATAAATCCATACAGTACAGTACGTTATTTATTTTACATATTACAAATTTTTTTATTTTTTTTAATTTTTATGGTTTGTTGATGGATGATGTATGAATAATCAATGATTACATGACACATTTCACAACTTCCATCACGTCAAATAATACACTTGACGGTGAACGACAAGTCTAATACAAATACAGTACATTATTATAATGAGCTATGAGCTATTTAACACTAACTGGGTCTTGATTTCTTGGACATTGGTCCATCAATAATCTCGACATCTTCATCATCTGAATCACTGTCATTTAGCAGATCCACAACAACTTGGTTAGATTTGTTTTTTTCTCCTTTGGATGATCCAAGAGTATCAGCACGAGTGACGGGTAAGCCTGCGGTAGCATTAGACCTTTTCTTTGGATTTACACGTTCTATCACTTCCAAAATATCATCATCGTCGTCGTCGTCGTTGTTGTTGTCATCGGACGTGTCAGCAGCATGTTTGGAAATTTGAACTCTGGGTTGACTTGAATGCAAATGCATTATTTTTGGAAATGTCCTGTGGTAACTTCCTAGGAGTACTGATAGGGTTCGACTTCCAGATTTGAGCTCCCTTCCAAAGTAAAATAGGCGTTGGGACTGTGGAGCAATGGGAATCCCCCAATTTTGGATCAAAGGTTTATGGTTTGTTATTTGATATTTTAGATCATTTAGAGTGGATGTCATTTTCACGTTCTGGATCTGAATGTATGAATGTATGTATGCAAAAATCAGTGTTGTGGACAATGCTAACTTCCAAGAAGTCATATTTCATCAAATTTCTAGGGTAGTTGTTGATCTCACCTTGTATTTGGATCCATCGTGGCACATGACGATTGTTATTGTTTCATCCGTCATAGTTGCAACAAATAGTGTGTGTGTATGTAAGTCTGCAATGTTATTCATCAACGGGTCGCGGCAGAATGGGGCACGGTAAGATCGAGTTGTGCCTGAGCGTCGTACGTCCTCCTCCCCTCTCTTACTTTCTCTTCTCTACGGACGTCCTTTCTTTTGTTGCAGTTTGAAATGATAAACTCTAGAAATCGCGTCTCTAAATTAATTCTGTTACTTGTTTCTTTCTTTCTGCTTGTCTTTGTCCCTCCCTCTTCGTGTCCATCATGATGTCATGATTGTGTTGAGCGTGAGCGATGAGCTACTGCTACAGCAATGTTTAAGTCGTTTCCCCCAAGTGAACGGGGATGATTTATATACTACACAGGCTCCTACACAGTACTGTACAGTGTACTTCACATTTCACGTGCACGTACGTACTGTCGTGAAACATGGCCATCACCGCCATTTTATGTCAGCCAACCAATAAACTCTCTGTGTGGAAACAAAAAGAGTGAAAGACACAATGGATATGTTTTGTTGGTTTTAATTTTTTTCATTACACTCTACTTACTTTGAGATCCATCTCCAATCTCAGTCTCGCATAATTATTTCTCGAAAGATCAAATTAAACAAAAACATAGCCAACAAACAATGAGGCGATCCAAGTCAAATCCTGCAAAATATGCTAGGAACTACAGGAAGATATCACAGAGGAAAATGACGGAGCAGGAAATGGATGTAGAGCAAGAGGAGATTGAACGCATGAAGAATTTGCTCAGAACTTCATCTGAGCATCTTTCTCATCATGAAGTTGTTGACCAAGATGACAAACAGGCAAGAACTAATAAAAGGAGGAAGTTGGAAACAGATAAAAGTGGCGACCAGAGGAGAGAAAAGGAACTTTGTAGTATCCACGTGGAAGATAATATTTCGACAACAGAAGGAGACGATATTAAATATACCACAGATGACACTGATATAATTCTACCTTCCAAGAAAAAGAAACTTCCAAAGAAAAAAGTAGTAGAACTCACACCGGAAGAGCTAAAGATGGCAAAGAGCAGGCACAAAGCTCTTCAGAAGAAGCTTAATCAAATAGAGCAGCGTCATGAGAGGAAGAAGAAACGAGCTGAATTGTACACAACTCTTTCAGAACACGCTCTTTCAGAGACAGAAATAAAGCTCATGGATAAAAGTGCAAATTTAGGAAAGAGATTGAGTAAGAAAGATATGTTGAAGAAGCTACTTCAAAAGGAAAGAGCCGGAATACGTTTGACTGAGGAAGAGAAGGAAATGTTGTACACTTGTACAGAACGAAGTGAGGAGGCACTACAAGATGGAAGCACAAATCTTGATGTCATTCGCATGCGCGCTGATACCAAATTAAATGCTGCAAATGATAATTTGGATAATGATGAAGTTGTTCCATTGGAATTTTCATCTGTTGGTAAAAAGAAGAAGAAGAAGAAGAAAAGGAAAAAAGAACAGGTTGACACTTCTATCGATATCGATACGAATGAAATGGAACATAAAGGAAAGGAGATTGTTGCCAAGGCTGAAGAGGGACCATCTTCGAGCGAGACTTTAGCACCAACTCTTACCGATATGACTGTTAAGCCACAAGCTGAAAAACCCAAGACTTCGTTTGCCGCACAGATGATGGCCGGCTTATCAACACTCAAGGCTGATACAATGAAGCAAAAGGTAGAACTTGAGAAACAACGTGAAAGAGAGCAATTAGAATTAGAAATAAAGAAAGCAGAAGAAGCAAAGCACGAGCTTGAAAAGCGCAATGTTTATACACCACAAAATCCTGCTATATTAAAAAGTGCTGCAGCGATGGGACTGCAGCCCAAAGATACATCAGCGAATGATGCATGGCGGGTTCTACCAGTTCATAGGCCCAAGGAAGTGGAATCTTCTAGATTTGATTTACCTGTGAGTGCAATGGAGTATGAAATCATCGATTCTATTCGAAATAATAGCGTGACGATTGTATGTTCAGAGACTGGTTCTGGAAAGAGTACGCAAGTCCCACAATTTCTTTACGAGTCAGGTATTACACTAGGAAATGCGAAAAATGTTAGAGAGGATGATGGTCTGCTTATATGTGTGACACAACCAAGACGGGTTGCGGCAGTGTCAACTGCAAAGCGCGTGTGCTATGAAATGGGTTTTTCAAATGATAAAGGACAAAGCATTCCGGGCAGAAAGGTTGAAGGGAATGTTGTTGCATATCAAACCAAGTATGAGACGGCAGGCCTGGGGAGTAAGACCCGCATCAAGTTTATGACAGATGGTATATTGCTGCAAGAAATAAAATCAGATTTGCTGCTTAGAAAGTACGCAGGTTAGTATTCATGGATCCACGTTGCATAATGTATTTTTGAACCTTGTCATTCACCGTTACTTTAGTTATTTGTCTGGATGAGATCCATGAACGTGGCCTTAACACAGATGTACTGTTGGGCCTATTGTCAGCAGCCTTACCTCTTCGGGAAAAAGCCGCGGAGGAGGGCTCTTTGCCGCCGTTGAAGCTTGTTCTTATGTCGGCAACTCTCAGAATAGAAGATTTTACGGAGAGTAGGAAACTTTTCGCTGGAGATGTTCCAAATGTTGTGAGAGTTCCAGGAAGAACTTTTCCTGTTACTATTCATCACAGTAAAACTACAGAATTGGACGACTATGAAACAGTGGCATTTCACAAAGTTTGCAAAATTCATAGAAAGTTGCCAAAAGGTGGGATCCTCGTCTTTTTAACAGGTAAACAAGAAATAATGAGAATGGTAAGGCGATTAAAAAAAGCTCTGATACCAAACTCAGAAGTCAAACAAGGAATGAAAGATGGATCAGATGTTCATATCGATAGTTGTTTAAATTCTGCTCTTGATTGTGGACCTCGTGATATGGATGACGAAGAAGCAGATGGAGATTTATTTCAAAACGACGATTTTTCAGATAATGACGATGATTGTGAAGAGAACTCCAGTTCCAAAATAGTCGATGGCGCCGTAAACGAAAGTCAAAATTTGGAAGCAGACAAGATCCCGAAGAAAGTGAAAATCCTCCCTTTATATTCTCTCTTGTCTGTTAAGGACCAAGCAAAAGTTTTCGAGCCAGTTGAGGAGGATACGCGGTTAATTATTGTTGCGACAAATATTGCAGAGACCAGTTTAACTATTCCTGGAGTTTCGTATGTTGTGGATACAGGTCGACAGAAATGTCTTAACTATCATGTAGGAACAGGTGTAGCAAGCTATGACATCATGTGGATTAGTAAGGCTTCAGCAGACCAACGTGCCGGTCGAGCTGGTAGGACAGGACCCGGTCATTGTTACAGAATATACTCAAGTAGTGTCTACTCAAGACAACTTGATCCCTTTGCTTTACCAGAAGTACTCACACGTCCTCTAGAAGATGTTGTTCTTGCGATGAAATCAATGAGTATTATGAATGTTGCCGATTTCCCCTTTCCGACGTCCCCAGATAAAAGTCAGCTTGATGCCGCAGTGCAATTGCTTGCAAATATCGGATGCATCGATATAACAAATGTGGAGCGCGATGGAGGAGATGGAATAATAACCAAGCTTGGTGCTGCCGTTTCACAACTTCCCATAGGAGTTCGTTATGGTAAGATGCTTCTTGTTGCAGCCCAAGCAAATGTTCTGGATTATGGTATTGCTATGGTATCTGTCCTTTCGGAGTCTAGCCCATTTACAAAAGTGAACATTGAAACTGATGAGGATACAGATGATCAAAGTGAAAATTCACTTGAAGGATTGGATCAGATTGATAAGGCAAATGCAATCAGGCAGGACATTCAAAGACGCAAAGAACTTTCAAATTTATGGAAGCACGACGGTGGTGACGTCTTAGCAGGAGTTCTTGCCTGTGGAGCATACTCATATGCAGGCAGAGGAGCTGGTGGCGTCACAGAGAGTTTGGCTTGCAAAAGGTTTTGTGAAGAGAACAAATTAAATCCAGTGATCATGCAACGTATTCATAAAATGAGGATACATTTGGCAAAACTAGCTAAAATCAGGCTTGGAAATGCACAAGGTGTAGCCGCATCACAAGGCAAAGTACTTGCATATATGCGCCCCCCCAAAACAAAAGAGGAAAATCTACTGAGACAGGTAAGTTTTAAGTTCTCCAGTCTATTTGCCTGATATCAACGTAATTTAACGTTTGTGTTTCAATAGGCTATTGCTTCAGGCTTTCTTGATAATGTAGCTCGACGCTGTCCACAAGGTCGTCTTGGAGCCGACGGTAATCCTATTCCTCGATCTGCCTACTTCAGTTGCAGAGCAACAATGACGGAGCCACTATTTATCGACAAAAAATCAGTTCTATATTCCAGAGATCCTCGACAGCTTCCAGAATGGGTTTGTTATGATAGTGTGGTACGAAAACCCATTAGAGACGGTTCCACAATATCCACTATGAAAAATGTAACTCCAGTTGATCCTCGATGGCTTGGATCTCTCTCTGTAGGTTGTAAATTATCGAGACTTGGAGACACTTTGGAAATACCTCCTCCCAAATACGACTCAGACAGAGATTCCATTGTTTGTTCTGTTGTGACCAAGTTCGGGGACCAGGGATGGCTATTGCCTCCAATACAAATCGATATCTCAGAAGCTCTAGAACGAGGTTCTAAAAATTTAATGGCAGATGACCCTTATCGATGGTTTGCAAGAAGCCTCTTGGAAGGAAAGGTTTTTGATGAGTTACGGCCTCTGAAAGCACTTTTAAATGATGATCCAAGTATCATCACAAGGAAGAAACCCTGTACGAAAGTTGGATTACTTATCTCCTCACTCTCTCAGAGAGGTATTTCATCCGCAGACAGCTTGGTGAAGTATTGGGCAACATCAGACAATAAGTTTCTTTTCAAGGATTTAAAACAATGGGTGAAGCATGATAAAACAACAGATGCCAAATTACTCTGGATTGATGTGGTCACAAAAAAGGTGGAACAATGGAAACAAGAGAATAAAGCTGCTCCATAGATACGCGAGTGAATAAAAATACAGTTACGTGAAGATGTATTGAGTATTTGATGGTTACGAGCTCTACTCTAGAATCTTAACCTTTCCAGCGACGACCCTTCATTCAATCCATAATCGAACGTAATCCTAATTTCACATTTATCTGATTCCCGACATACGCATCCACAATAGGCATCATGAATTTCATTTAATACTGCATCTTGAAGTCTTTCAACAACCCAGCTTGGTGTGTACCCATCATCGGATGATCTTGCAATCGTTATCAGAAGAGGGCACTCATTGAAATCGAGCTCTTTCTTCAACCAACTCTTTTGCCTCAAACAGTCGCCAAACGATTGAACTTTTTCCTGCACATATTGAGGAAGAGCTGACTGGTCCCTGTGTATATCTTCTTGTGTAACAAAATACGGAAGTGATATATTCTCCACTGCCTTTGACATTGCCAAAATCAGTGGTTGGACAGTAGATGGATCTTTTGTGCAAACTTCATCCAATGATTCAATGACATTTGTCCAATAACACCTTCCATAAGATGTATCCCCATAAAATCCTTCAAGTGTTGAAATTTCATCTTGAACTGAACCCACGTCAAGGCCTTTTGTATAGTCCCTATCTGGAGCACCTATTAGTTTGTTCAATAAGGTATGAACTGTGAGATTGAATTCCTCCAAAGATTTTGAATATGCAGCAGCCTGATGCACATCTAGAGTTCCACTACAATCGATTTCCCTTCTAAAACTCGTCTCTGTTAAAGCTATTTTGAAATTCTGACTGACACTTGTATTGATTGCATTCAATTCGTCAAGGAATGGATTCGAGCACACAAAATAATCCAGGCAGACATCTAGCATCCAATCGGTTGGATTAACAAGCCCTTGTTCTGGGTGGTATTTCTTAAGAACCTGTTCTGGATATTCCTCACGATCTTCGGTGGACAATAGATGAGTCGTTTCCAACACAAGAAGTTCTAGTTCTTGTGGCAATTGAAGATTTTCTAGTCTTTCAAAAGACTTGTCGTCCAAGTAATATGGATGCGAAAAAGATGATTTCACTATTGCACTTTCTGGCACATCTAAAAAAGTTTCAACTTTATTTTCACTCCCATCATGCATTGCGATACCGACATGAAAAGAATGGCGACCATTTGAAAATTGGGAGCACCAGCTATTTTTCATCCAGATCATACGGTTGAGTCCACCAGCAAGCACCAGCGGTAAAATCCACTCAGCGATGCCACCTTCCGAGGTATCTAGAAGATCGTATAGATTCTTTTCTTGGACATGTTGTATTGCCAACGATTCGTCCTCCTCCTCCTCCTCCTCCTCCTCCTCCTGAACCGACTCTTTCTCTCCCCGAAGCCAAGTCTTTCTGGGTAAGAAACACGCCAGGGCAGGGATGCCTTCATTAGGACATGCTAGGTCTGGATGAGAGTCCCAGTGCAGCAGCGACCACTTCAGACTACTTCCATCTTTTATCTTTCGCGCCCGTTGTCTCAAGGTGTAATGGATGTGTTCGAGAACGTGGTGGTGAGGTTCAACAATTATTAGATTTATCATTCATTCATTCATGGAACTGTGCGTGCGCTCTTGTCTCTTGTTTCTTGTTTCCACTGTATGTGGTTGCCCCCACCCCTGTACCTCCTTGGTATATCGTGCCTACCTATCTACGGCTACTA
>JAAMXU010002399.1:0-10587 GCA_019693545.1 Chaetoceros muelleri
AAGTGACTACCTTTACCACAATATAGACACTGAAAAAATCCAATATTTTCCTACATTTATAATCGCAGAGCGTCCAAAATATCATGCCAGGTACCCCGGTTCTACAAGACCCCCCATGCCTGTTTTCCTCGAAAACAACAAGGTTTTATATTAGCCTTGACAACAACGATAATGTGTCCACCATTCGCTCACTTGCCCAAAGTTTATGCGATGTTTCTCGATACTTCTTGCAACAAACAACTCCCCGTCCATATCCCTATTGTAATAGAGGTGTACTAACAATTGAAATGTTACATGTCAATAGAAGGAACGGTGACAACTCTTCATCAATAACTGATTCTGTTCACAACCCAGATGTTACCTTGTTTGAGAAGGGCGCAGCTCGGTGTAAGGAGCCATCGTTGTCTCTTGGGGTGTCTGAGTTTGGAGATGATTTTAGCGATGATAGTGCTTGTCTTATGCCGACTACTTCATATGAAGACGAACCTCTCAACAACTTAAATTCAAAGCAGCATTGTCCCCGTTTGCACCTCAAAGAAGGAAACATACCTCCTCCAGTGTCCCTACAGATATTACCAAGGAAAAGGAGGAGAATCATCATAGACGGTGATGAAAGTGATGATGACGATGGATCAACTGTAGACCAAAGTCACATGGTTGATATTGCCCAAGTGAGGGATTATGTTAATCTTAGTTGTGGTGGTGAATATAAAGGATTCTTAAGCATAGAAAGTGACGACAGTACAAATCATGGTAAGCAACATATGTAGAAATCTTGCTCATGTCGGCAATATAAGCAAGCAGCCAACATACATTTGTCCATTCACTTTTCTGTTACAGCATCGACAAAGTTTTTAGGCGCCATAATTGATCTTTGCACCCGGGACAAATGCCCCTACAATGAACAAAGCCTTGTCATCCTGAAACACAGCATCAGGTCATCTAAATCATCATTGGCATCACAGAAATCTTCGATGTCAGCCCAATCTAAGTTGGGTCTGAAAGATTTCTTCCACCTGTGCCGCGTGAGACAGATGACTGTAATAGAACGACCCAAAGACAAACTCCAGGTGTACATTGCAAAGAACTTAAGCAAATACTTCCATTTCTCTTGTCCTACCAATCCTACTATTGTGCAGTTATTCCTTGCTATAAGGAGGATCAACAACAAGAAATTGGAAATCTTGTTCATTCCAAGGTCTTGCATGATGTACCAATCAAAAGAGTTGTGTGTGTCTAATCAAAATGTACAAGGTAGCATAATGATGTTAGACAGAAAAACGGAGTTTGAACAAATATTAAACATTATCAATGACAAGGGTGTCTCTGATAACTCCTTTTCTAACAATGCTTTTACCCCAAGAAGGTCGGATGCGTCTATTTCGATTGGAATGCAAACAATATATGCCCATCAGCAGCATAAATCCAGATATTGCATGTTACCCCATTCTGCACCATTTGTCCCCACTGTCAAGACACACGACGGCCAATTATTGGAGAGGATACTAGCAGCTCACCATCTTACTTCTAAAGTTATTTTTCGTTATTTTAGAAAACAGTCTCAAGGCTTTAACCCATTTTCCCTTGAAGACCTCAGAGAAATACCAGAAGCAGAAAGGAATATTCACTTACAGAAACGTTCTGAAGTATTCGACATTATGTTTGGAGATATTCCCAGAAAAAATGGCTCTGATGTTCCGAAAAATTACTATAACATGTTTGAGGCTTGCACAGTACAAGAAACTGGGATGTTACGATTTCATAGGGACACTAGGAACTGTCCCCTGATCGATGACACCGTAGCAGTTCACATTCCAAGCCGACATGACATGGGACAAAGGTGTATCTCGTTCATGTTCTACACAAGGAAATGTGTTGGTGATTTTTCACACAAGATGGGAACAATCAAGAAATATATCATGGGCACAAAAATAAATTGCGGGCTAACAATACTTTGTTTGAAATCTTTACTTGAAGTTAAGGGCATATTCAATTACCAAGGCTCCTTGTTTGAGAACTCAAAGAGTTTAAAGACCATTGCCACTGAATTGGTGCAAAGACCAGAGTACCAATCTCCTGAAGTATCTAGATTTACCGGATTGTCTTGTTTCAAATATGGCACAGCTTTTGACAAGATGGGATATTACTCCTGTTTTTTAAACATTTTGTTATCAATGCATTACCTTGGATAACTATTGGCCATGGATGATGCCATATCTTTTTATGCATGTACTTTGGTTTGTTATGCAATGGGACATCAAACTTGGCTGCGACATGGAAAGATCTAGAGGTCAACATTGACTTTGCACGAGAATGTTTATCGGGGAACAATGATATCATCAAATTATTCAATCTTCTGGTGACAATGGAAGAAAATAGACGAATGAAGGATAACTGTACGGAAGTGCACTTGGGAAGTTGCAAAATGCCTAGATACCAATATGCAAACTACGGTACCTGTATCGTGAAACAAGTTGGTTTTTACAGACCAATCGAAACATAGAGAATACTAGTGATCCTGATCAGGCACTTAGACAATTGTTCGATACACTCTGCAATGTCAAGGGGATTGGTCCTTTGTCCTATAATCAGTTATGGTATTGCTTGTGTTTGTCAGGTGTGTTACCGGTGTCCTATATACAATCTTCAGGAGTATCACCGACTTCTGGTCCAGGCAGACTGATACAAACCTATTACCCAATGTACAAAACAGAGAAGGCTTTAGTAAAAAAACTACATGATGTGAAGGGGAATATAAGGGATTTAGGTATGACACGTGTTAATAACTTCATCCTTGAAAATGGGATGTGTGAGTTGTACAGCAGGTTGGGTGTGCGAAAGGAGGCTGGGCACATACTAGATATGCCTACTCCGCTATGTACCTGCATGTCTCATCTTCCATTGAACAAAAAAAAACTAAAAGCGACAAATATCTCTTCCGTTTGACAGTAATTATGGATGGAAGAAAAAGATTGAGCAACGAGCAGGAATGTGATGAGCTATAACACCGGATGTACTAGCAAGGAGGCTGGGCACATACTAGATATGCCTACTCCGCTATGTACCTGCATGTCTCATCTTCCAATGAACAAAAAGCAACTAAAAGCAACAAATATCTCTTCCGTTTGACAGTAGTTATGGGTGGAAGAAAAAGATTGAGCAACGAGCAAGAATGTGATGAGCTATAACACCGGATGTACTAGCGAGGAGGCTGGGCACGTACTAGATATGGCTACTCGGCTATGTACCTGCATGTCTCATCTTCCATTGAACCAAAACAACTAAAAGCGACAAATATCTCTTCAGTTTGACAGTAATCAAGGGTGGAAGAAAAAAGGATTGAGCAACGAGCAGGAATGTGATGAGCTATAACACAGGATGTACTAGCAAGGAGGCTGGGCACATACTAGATATGCCTACTCCGCTATGTACCTGCATGTCTCATCTTCCATTGAACCAAAAAAAACTAAAAGCGACAAATATCTCTTCCGTTTGACAGTAGTTATGGATGGAAGAAAAAGATTGAGCAACAAGCAGGAATGTGATGAGCTATAACACCGGATGTACTAGCGAGGAGGCTGGGCATGCACTAGATATGCCTACTCCGCTATGTACCTGCATGTCTCATCTTCCATTGAACCAAAACAACTAAAAGCGACAAATATCTCTTCAGTTTGACAGAAAATATGGATGGAGGAAAAAGATTGAGCAACGAGCAAGAATGTGATGAGCTATAACACCAGATGTACTAGTGAGGAGGCTGGGCACATACTAGATATGCCTACTCCGCTATGTACCTGCATGTCTCATCTTCCAGTAAACCAAAACAATTAAAAGTGACAAATATCTCTTCCGTTTGACAGTAATTATGGGTGGAAGAAAAAAGGATTGAGCAACAAGCAGGAATGTGATGAGCTATAACACCGGATGTACTAGCGAGGAGGCTGGGCACGTACTAGATATGCCTACTCGGCTATGTACCTGCATGTCTCATCTTCCATTGAACCAAAACAACTAAAAGCGACAAATATCTCTTCAGTTTGACAGCAGTTATGGATGGAAGAAAAAAGATTGAGCAACGAGCAGGAATGTGATGAGCTATAACACCGGATGTACTAGCAAGGAGGCTGGGCACGTACTAGATATGCCTACTCGGCTATGTACCTGCATGTCTCATCTTCCATTGAACCAAAAAAAACTAAAAGCAACAAATATCTCTTCCGTTTGACAGTAGTTATGGATGGAAGAAAAAGATTGAGCAACGAGCAGGAATGTGATGAGCTATAACACCGGATGTACTAGCGAGGAGGCTGGGCACGTACTAGATATGGCTACTCGGCTATGTACCTGCATGTCTCATCTTCCATTGAACCAAAACAACTAAAAGCGACAAATATCTCTTCAGTTTGGCAGTAAATATGGGTGGAAGAAAAAGATTGAGCAACGGGCAAGAATGTGATGAGCAATAACACCATCTGTTTTCAGGATACAGGGGATGTACTAGATATGCCTACTTGGCTATATTTGAACACGTCTCATCTTCCAGTGAACCAAAACAACTACAACCAGTTATTCCCTCTTCATTATGAAAAACACAATGGCTACAAGAAAAAGATCGAGTAACTGGAAGGAATACGAGGAGCTAAACAATTCATTATATTGTTTCTTAAATACATTTATAATTCAAGGAATATATCCTTCCATGAAGCCCTTTTGTGAAACACAATGATGACATTGTCTTCGCTCTCATCATTACTTTCCCCAAGAGACCCAATGTTATTCTGTATAACTAGATCAATGGATTCAATTGATTCTATTTCAATCAGTCTCATGTGGCTTTCCATAGTATAGCGAGTTGCTATATTAGACGGAAAATGAAATTTTCGGGTTGGATCACGAGCACGAAATCTGAACTCATCTCCGGTTACAGTCTGAATAAATGCATAACCTTGTCCTATTTGAAGGAACTCCTCGTTGTGTGGAACTGTTGATTCCCCAACTACATTAAAGTTTTCTATCTCGCCAGAACATATGTTGAACATCATCATTACTTTGGCAGGTAAACAATCTCCATCTTCTCCCCATTGCACTAAAACCCAATCATGCCATGGTCATTCGGAATTGAAAAGCAGGTGAGCCCTCATTGTTGATCCATCTGGAATAATGCATTCCAAGTAACACTGCAAACAACCACCCTCTTTACTTAGTCTTCCACCATTTTGGCTAAACCAAATCCATTTCGCAACAGTGCGATATACAATAGGTTGATAATTATATCAAGGGACAGTGGAATATGTTTTGTTAGACCATTCAAAGACAAGATTTTTATCATCTTCAGGGTTGATAGACAGTTGACACAGTTTGGCTTGTAGGATATGAGATTGATTTTGTAATGCACCATACTGTTGGATCGTGTGGTGTTTATCATCATCAACACTTGTGAGATATTGATATTCATTCACATCCTTATAAGTCAAAGCTTTTGTATGAGCAAGGACTCTTTCTGCCTCAGTAACGACAGAGTTATCGAAATACCGCTGAGCTGTCTGTTTTGCAAGATTGATCTGGCGCCTTTGAGTATGAGTCACATGGTCTTTGCAAAATACCTTTCCATAATATTCAGGTCGACCACCGTTGAAGTTCAAGGCACTACCATGCTTCCCAATATTACGAGGGAAATGTAAAAGTTGATGGAATTTTGTTAATTTCCATCCCATCCCATGAGTTCGTGGAAAGTATATCTTGATGTCTTGCATTAGAGATCTGATTTTTTTGGTAGAGAGTGAGTCATTCCCTTCCCTGTCAGGATCCACAGTTACCTTCTTATGTTGAACATCGGCTTCCTTGTTGGAGCATGATTATCAACAAGTGAGTGGTCGATGGCCCACTGAAGAACATCATCAAATGTATTGAGGCTAGCACCTCTCCCGATTGTTCTCAAATACAGGTCCATTAACATCTGAATTTCAGGAGACAAGTTGATTGTTGGTACATGTTTTCTTCTCATAATGTTAGCAAGGACTTTAAGGCTGTCCCATTGTGCTTCTATGTTAACTTCTTCTTGCTCCTCTTCTTCTTCATTGTCATCCGAATAAGGCTAATCAACTATGAAGGATGATTCATCATATACATCACTGGATGAATGACTATCTTCATCAGTGCTTTTTGATTGCAACTCTTGAGGAAATGAAAAGCTATCATTGTGCTTTTCCCTCACATTGCAAGGAAGGCAATAATCAAGGTCTGCTTCTTTTGTTGTTCCTCTATAGTATGAATAATTGATTTTTGGACTGTGAGCAAATTGTTTCAATAAGTTTCCTCCACTTTTACCCAACTTATTTGTTATGTGTGGAAAGGCATAAGTTGCAAAACTGTTTGTGTCAGGAACATGGCTATCATCTCCCTGTATCTCTTTATTGTTGATTTTCTTGCGTTTCTGACCTGAGGAGTGATAATATGCTACAGTTGATGCAGCGTCTCTGTCAGCGTCAGACAAGGTGAAGCCCGATGCAATTGATGGGTCCAATAGACCCATGTTATATATTTCCTGACATTTCTTTTTCAAAGACAAATGCTTCAACAAAGTTTTTTCGTCAGGGAACTTCAATAAACATCCAGTACATGTCTCTATCACATCCGTACACATGGTTGATGACTCCATGTGTTCTAGTAACACTTCTAGAGACGCTGACTTGACCACAACTCCGCATTGCGGGCATCTTCTCGTCTTCGTTGACTTGGACATGATGGGATCCGGTTATTTAATATTTAGTATCACTGAGCCAGAATAATTTTTCAAATTAAAACATGTTGACGACTGTTGTGATGGGGAGAGGGTGAAGAACATGTGAGTAGGATAGATGAAAAAAGTGAATACATTTTTTGGCGATGCGACATCCACATGTACATTTCATTGAAGGGGGATAATGGGGGTAGAGATGTGAGTATTTTTTTTATTTATTGAGATTGTGTCTAATATTGTGACATTTTCAATGTTTATAGCTAATTGAAATTTTGGGTATCCTCAGTAATTTTTGGGCACGTTCACATTATACGTCACAGGGAGACGATATACCTAATGCAACCTGATTTTAATTTTTGACGTTAAGGAGACATTAATGTTTATTACTTTTGAAAACCAAAGAAAATGCCTACTTCCTAGATCTCCAGTCAGTGAAGCTAGTTCAAGTCCTGCTGGTACACCTACTGGTGGAGTATCAAATGGTTTGGTAAGTCATAATCTTGGTATTTGTATTGAGTGACGGTCGTCATTTTCTAAATGATTTCATTTGTCTGTTGTTTAGAATGGAGGTAATCATCGCTTTACAGAGGAGACTGATAAGTTGTTGGCAATTTACCTCCGTCTTGAGGATGAGGTAGATGAAGAAGTTGATGCTTCTTTGAAAACCACATTGAGAAATGCTGACATTAATCATGTGGTTCCTCATGTCAAATTTCTCTTCGCTGACATGACAAACATTGTGCGAGGTAACTCCGAAAGGAGGAACCTCATGTCATCATTCCCTTCTTTCTGGATGCCTGATTTCAGTGATCCTAGTGAAGATGGGAAGTTGGCTCATGTTATTGTCAGTAGGTGTGGCTATCAAAGGATGCTGCCTGAAGAGAAGGCCAGGTTCTGGCTGAAGATTAGGGGGAAAATCAACCAGATAATTAACAATTATCGGAGTAATACAGCAGATGCTTTAAAACGCAATGTTGTACAAGGTAAGTACAAAACAGGTTGAATTTGATTTTGTTGTCATTACTTTTATATCTAATTCTTCATTTGTGAAATGATCCTTCATGGAAGACATGCAGAATGGCAAAATATAAAAGAACAACGTTTCCTACAAGGTTGCATGAGGAGGCAAGTTCTGAACCAGATATGATGCCATGCTAGGAATTATCATGAATGGATTCAGGCATCATAGCATAGTCAGACATTGATTCACTATCGATGAAGAAGAAGAAGATGAAGGCATTGACTATGATATGATTTTCAGCAAAGATCTATGCAAGATTCTAGGGATAAATGTCAACTGTGAAGTTTGTACATTTCAGATGAATGGAAATATAGGTAGGTACTATAATGTGTGAAAAAATTATAAGTTAAACATCTCTTTTGTAATGAATCTGTGTTTGTTCACCTCTGCAACTATTTTATCCTTCATTTGACTGTAAATCCTGCCGTATGTTGTAGACATATTGTTGGTGATCTCAGAATAAAAATTGATTGTTTCATCAGGATCAAGATGTTTATCAAAGATCCATGGATGGACACTATTTGTTCCAAGAACTAATTGATATCTCTGGGTTACTGCAGATACAAATTTATTTCTGTAGCTGTAAATAAATCTGGTTTGCTCTTCATCTGAAACTTGTAGATCCAAGCTGAGTAAGTGGTCTGATGCATCAAAACCATAAAACCCAAATGATTCATTCTTGAAGTCTTTTATATTCAAAAGATTGAGTAAGGTTGGTGCAAAATCAAGTGATGAATATGCTGGTTCGATTACTTTTCCTGCCTTTATACGGTGTGGCCATCGAATTATCATCGGAGTGCCAGATGATGTCTTATAAGGAGTGTTCTTTCCTTGTTGATTGTGCTCACCCATAGTATTTCCATGGTCACTGGTGAAAATAACAATAGTGTTGTTTTCTATGCCTTGTTCCTGAATAGCTTTTAGTATCCTACCTACAGAGTCATCAATCAATTTGACCATCCCAAAAATTTTCCTTTGTGCATTTTGGTAGGTCTTACATTTTGCAATTTGTTCTGAAATGTTATGAACTTTGGTAAAATGTACTGTAGCTTTCTGGCCAAAGGACCATTCTGGCATTGTTGAATTATTCATCAGTGCTTTGATTGCTGATTGTGGTAGATTGAACGTCATATGATTAAACATTTTTGAATATGGCTCACGAACATCATTTGGTGGATGTGGGTCAGGATAGCTCAACATAAGCATGAATGGGCTCTTGCTTGTACAGATAATTTTATCACTACAACTGGTCAAAGACACACGTTTGTTGATGTAATCAATTGCTCGGTCAGTAAGGAAATCAGTTGTAAACTTTATGTCCGTACTGTTTGCAGACATTTCTATGCCATTACTGTAATCATATGCCTCAAGTTTGCCATTATTGCATTCTTTTATAAATTTCCAGTGACCTCTATTCCATAGATACTTCATGTCATCAAAACCAAATGATTTTCCTTCTGGAGATCCGAAGTCCCCTGCAATTTTCGCCTTGCCATTCAGATGCCACTTTGCACAATGACACAAAAAGATTTTGAGAAATGAATGTCATTCCACAATTGTAAGTGATTTGCTTCTGTAAAATGAAGGGTGCACTTTACCTTTCCCATGTAAGATGTATGATATTTAGCTTTTTCCTTCAAAACCTGAGCAAATGTTACAGCATCAAGGTCTAATGGTTTACTATTAGACCTTGCCCCATGGTCAACAGGATATTTACCAGTCATGAATGTACCCCGACTTGGCGTGCATGATGGATAAACAGTATAAAAGTTTGTGAAAAGGGCCCCCGTTTTGGCTAGAGAATCAATGTTTGGCGTCCCAATGTTGTTACCTTGTCCCCAAAACTCATTCTGCAACTGGCCGCCCATAAGATGTTGTCTGTAGCATCCAAGAGTTCGTAGGTTTTGTGCATCCGTCATGATTATCACAACGTTTGGAAGCGGCGAGGAGGGTAATTGGTTTTTACTCGATGATTTTGTGGGGGCAGTATTATTTATATCCACGATTGTACTGCTTGATGGATGTGCAGTACTAGAAACTGTTCCGGAGTTTTTCGAAATAAGCACGACGTTGGTTGCCATTTGCTTCAATCCCACGAGATCTACTACAGTGAGTCCTATTAACATAGTCAATCATAACGACACAACAGCAAAATGGTAAAACGTCTCATACTTCATTGGCATTTTCTTGTCAGTCGAAAAATGATCTTTATTGTCTTTGTGCTTCTGTAATCAGTGTGTGAAGTGAACAATTTATCCTGTGTGACTAACTTTTACCCAATGTTGCTCCTCCACTGTCTTGGTCTTTAGTCTGTGCCAAACAATGGACACCATACACAATGCCCGATGGTGGTTTATTTTTAAGCGATATAACCAACGGTTGTGTCAGTGACCCCGGTGGGAGGGCTTTACAAAAACGTCTGTACAGATAGAACTTTTGGACCACCCGACAAAAGCTGAACGTCGCCCAAACGTTTCTGGCAGCTATTTAGCCTCTAAGGGGCACTTTACCTGCCGACCAGGATCCAGCTGTTTTAGCTTTTTTGACCGTTGCAAACACCAATGACATTGTACAGCATTATTCTACGGCACTCAATGTGCAAACCTCTATGTATGTAATGAAATACTGAACAAAAAGAAAAAAATACATATTACGTGTCATTGTCATAAAACCCATCTTTAATATCCGCTCACACATGCAACAGTAAGAAGATGATGCCATCTAATCATGATGAAACCGACCCCCCCAATTGTTCTTTGGCACGAGTGAGGGAATCTATTGAAAGCAATCTTTCATGGCATCCTAAAATACACATACAGTCTAC
>JAAMXU010002402.1:0-19854 GCA_019693545.1 Chaetoceros muelleri
CAACTGAATATGCTAGACTATACATCCGCATAATATTACATGAAAATATTAGCGCTAACATCATTTCAGTCACGTCATGTATATAATATACCCGCGAGAGTGAGTTTACTTCAATCGTCAGGGATATTATATTTTGGAATGCGATACCAGGTGAATATACGACAATTCACCTCAGGACGATATATTTTACATATATTAGCGTTAACAGATTGGTATGCCTTAAGAAAATGCAACTACGTTGTGTATTTTCGGAGTCTGCTTCAAGAAGCATGTCATGTGCCTTTACATGAAGGTTATAGTAGTCATTCAACATATATTTCTTCTTGTGACCATTCCATACAGCAGCATTTTGAATCATTGCCATGGCGGTTGACTTAAGTTGCCTTGTGTAAGACTCACTCTCATTCAAGGCAATCAATGACATCCATGCTGCCCTTCCATCCAATGTCCTTTGGAATTAAGCAACCATGGATTTGGCTGGGGTTTCATTTGTCTTGTCTCTGAGGAAAATGTAAACATGAATATTATCAGTCTTATACTGCATTCCCTGATGTACTGTGCATGCCACCAACTTGTAAATGCACTGTTTTCCTCTTGATGAATGACACATGTCAAAGGAATTACGTGCGCACCCCTTGTTCTCAAGAGTGCATCCAAGTACAGACTGCTTGACCATCCTCCAATTACTAATATGGGTCAATTTCATCACTGACACCTCTGGTAGCTGATCTTTTGAGAGTGATTCAGTAGTTTTTAGCTCAGCCTTTTCCTTGATAAACAATGCTGTCACTTCACTATCAATCTGATTGATATGGTTGGCATCCAGAAGAGGGTTATAACTCTGTCTCTGTTTAAATTCAATCAGTATTACTTCAAGCATGGCTTTCTTTGCAGAATAACTCTGTCTCTGTTTAAATTCAATCAGTATTACTTCAAGCATGGCTTTCTTTGCAGAAATAGGCACCTTGACGATATTCTGATGCTGCTAGTGCCTATTGTCTTCATGGATGGATGCAGAGATATTGTTTACATCATCCTTACTCAAGTTGGTGCAAGACACATTACCATTATTAACAATTGCATCTCTTTGCTTGCCTGCCTTGGGTGGAACCAATACAGGTAGTAAGGAGATTAACAAATATGTTCTGATCATCCATTCTGTTTGTTATCATAATCTGTTGCTTAGTTGTTGAGTTATGGGTCTGAATAAGCTAAAATGTTCCTAATCATCAAAAAAGAATTATAATGAACAATTATCAAAGACTACTACTACTCATTCTCCACAGAAATAATATAATGTGTTGAATTATCACAAGTAAACATATATATCACACTATCAAATGGGAAGGTGTTTTTAGGGGAAGAAAAAGTGAAAGAAATACCTTACCCATGCAACTATCACACATCCATAGTGGAATACCAAACACTACAAACAAACTTGTGTTCCACTGCCATGATGATGGGCTTTACATATCATTGGGGTAATTAGAACATAACTTCTCATGTAAACCACAAACAGAGTTGCACATGGTAGCTGCCACAGGCTGCATTATACATCTTCTAGGTTTTTTCTTGAACCAATCACATGTGACAACCCTGCCCGCATTCCTACCAATAGTGAGAACAACATCACCACCTGCTTCATCTGGACATGGGCCGATACTTTTTAACACTTGATACATTTCCTCAAGCACCATGGCACCAGCATATTGAAGATTCATGGTTCTATTCTTAAACTCGTCAAGTATATTGTTAGTTTCACCCTTATCTTTACTGAGATCATAGAGCTCATCTTGACCCTTTCTGAAATTTCGAACAAGCTTCAAATGTCCATGACGAATGGCTTCACCTTTTATACCACCCTTTTTGTAAGCCCATGTACCAAGGTGCTGTCTTAGAGCTTGAACATTTTTTTCAGACTGAATATAACTTGCAAAACTAATAGAATCCTGAGCTGAGCGTCTTGGAACCTTGACTCCAACTATCTCTGCGATTGTAGCATAGAGATCATTTAATCCCACGAAGTGATTGGATCGAGTCTCATTCTTTGGAAACATCCTGTCATATCTCATCACTAGGGGCACACGGTGACCTCCTTCATAAATTTTACCTTTAAAGCCACGTAGCTCTCGTCCTGGATATTTTGTTTTTAGCCCACCATTGTCACTGGAAAAAATGATGATTGTATCATTTGCAAGATCTTTATCTTCTAATGCTGTAACCAAAGAACCAATTGCCTTGTCCATCTCCAGAAGCAAGTCTAGATGTTCATTTTCATACTCACCTGCAACTGGGCTTCCATCCAAATAATACTGTGGAGGTGAATGAGGTATGTGTACTTGTCCCAATGCAACATAAGCAAAAAATGGATTATTTGGTCTTGTTTGCTCATGCTCCTCGAAAAATGATAGAGTCTTGTTGACAAGAATCATGTTGTAAGATGCTGAGTCCCATTCTTTGCTGCCTTCCCCAGAAGATTCGATTTTTGACCATTGTCCACTGACACTTGGATAATCACCAACATCCCAATAGACAACATCAGAAAGATCGTGGTCTAAAACCCCATCAAGAAAAAATGAATATGGAGAATTTTGAATTCCTGTCATAGTTACGTATGAAGCATCGAAGCCGAGGTCTTGTGGGCCATCAGAAATTGGTTGGCTCCAGTCAACTGAGTTACCGGTGATTACATGTGTACGATTGAAATTTGTATGACTGAGGGGAAAAGAAATGCTACTACTGGCATCAAAATCACTGGTCGACAACAATGGGGGTAAACCTGCACCGAGGTGCCATTTCCCAAATGCAGCAGTGTGGTACCCAGCTCGCCTCTTGAGCATGCGAGCAAGACTTTTTTGTTTACCTCGAAAGTTGTTTTGCTTTTGAATATTCCAACTGCCATTATAATGCACACCACGATGTGCATAATTCCCTGATAGTAGCATGTATCTTGAAGGGGCACAAAGAGGTGTCGAGTGTGCATCCATGAACGTGACACCTTCGGACTGAAGCTTCATTAAGTTAGGCATCTCCACGATGTTGTTGCCCCAATAGCCAGGAACATCGCCAGTGCCCACATCATCAGCAAGGATTAAAAGAATGTTGGGGATTTTCATTTTGAAGGTGGGTCCTAGAGTCGGAAAAAATGTGGTAGCTTGTAGGAATCGGGAAAAAAATGGGATTCGTAATCGTATTCCAGTATACATTTTTGTTCCCATTGAGTGCACGATGTTGCCAATAATGAAAAATTAATTGTTCACATCAGCTAGATTTGCAACAATAGTAGTCTTGTTTAACTTCTCATATCAGCTAAATTTGCAACAATAATAGTCTCGGTTTTAGTCATAAAGTGTATGCAGATTTTTTTCATGGACGAACTGTTGAATTTCCAACAGTCAGCAGCATTCTACTACTGTAGCGAGCGAAATCTATTATCCTCATTTATCATTGTCTACTCTCTGTCTTATTATGAGACTTTTCTGCCTACTGTTACTCCTCCTCATGTTGATATTGTTGCACTACCATGCCAGTACTACTTTTGAGTCCTCGTGTGCTGCGTGCTCCTCTGTGTCGGTGCGGGTGTCTTCTTGTTCTTGATGGAGGAGAGGAGGAGGAGAAAATAGGAGGTGATGAAGAACAAAGCAAGAACAAGAAGTCCACCAGCAGCACCAGCATTGCTTCTTGGTAATTAGTAGTACTACCTACCACCACCACTTGGCGTAGTTTCCTGAAATACTAGGCAGTACTACCATACAAAAGAATTCCTCGTAGCTTGTTATCATGTTGGGGCTATCGTTCCTGTTACGTACACCAAATATTGTCACTACTGTGTAGTACTACCTCTAAAGAAATCACTCCAGCCAGTAGCCAAGAGGAGTGGATAAGAAAGAAGAAAAAGAATGACCGCCGGCGGGGCAAGAAGAAAAGCAGCAACAAGAAGGGGGATAGGAATTGCTAGTATGAGGAGGGTAGCTAGTAGGGGACAAGAATGAAGAGGAGGACGAGCACCGCCAGAATAGATTCCCTATTGTTGTCTAGTTCCTTGTTCTTGTGCTGGCCTCCACTGGTTATGGTAGCAGCGAACACCGAGCGCCTTGGACAATAACATGATGATGATGATGATGAACGATGATGATGGTAAGAACTATTACCGCTGCTACTACTATGACGACAACTTGTGCTAGTTGCTGCTGCTGCTGCTGAAAATCATTGTTTGAGGACAATAAGATACTACAGTATGCATGATTGATTTCATACTTTTCAGTCGGCATAATATTGTGATGGCATAGATACGAAATTAAAGTTCTTCTGACACTGATCCTCATTATTTAAATATTATCATTGCTTATCATAGTAGTTGCGAGACGTATTGCTGTTGATACACTACACGTAATACGGAATAATTTGTGATTGTAGTTTTAGTGCAGTACAGTTCGGGTTTTGGGTGCCCATCATTTTCAGTTTTAATCTGCGACTTTCGGCACAATGCCTTGAAGCCATAATTCGTTTTATTTTTACAACTCTAAAAATTAAAAATTACCACCTCCTCTGTGCTCGCTAGCCAGAATCAGAAATTGTTATTTATTCTCAAAGCAAACTCGCTCGTACTCGCCTCCTACATTCTTGCAATGGCTCGTCGTCAAACAATGACGCAATTGTTGTTCCTACACCACCAGCACCACCAGCATTAACTAGTCGTCGTACCACGGAAGAACGAATCACCAGCACCACTGGATGATGATGGACGCGGCTGATTCTTGTTCTACTACATTTTGTGATTGCTGTGTAATTTGTCATGTTGAAGCAGTGTAGATACTGCTGCTACTGGTGGCTTTCTCTGGCGGCGAGGATGTGACGCCGGTTTTGTTGCTGCTGGCCCGCCGAGGATTTTATCGTCGTGATGACCATCCAGCATCCGTTGATGATTCCGGAATCCTCCTCGGCAGAGCAACAAAAACAACCATTTGATTCAGAATGATGGAAACGTTTGCAAAAATTTGCACAATCCATAGCGTTTGTTGGAGGAAGAACTTTGGGATTTGTTGGAAACAAGAGATTTGGAAGATACGACGACGTAGATTCTTGTTGTGAAGAAATGCTGAGTGGCTGTCCTCTTTGTCTCTTCTTCTTCCATTGATGATTGGTAGAGTCTGCCTGTTGGAGATGTTTCGAGTTTTGGTTCACAAAGGAGGAAGAATCCATCATCTTCATCCCCACTTTCAGTCAATGAACTGGTGCCCAATGATACGTCATCTGAATTGAAAAATCACCCAATGCATCATCGTCAGCCTTTTGTTTGAAGAGTGACTGGTACGAAGACAGATTTTTGCTCTTCGGGGGATTCATACTATCTGAAAAGGCTATACTAGTACATGAAAAAGAGGAGAGGCAGGCATTTGCGCCATTGCACCCATCGATTTTATTTGCAATTGCATCATCCTAGGCCCTTCTACTTGAAGCACTAAGAAGACTAAGAACAGCATCATCCCAATAGTAGACTACATGAGAAAGGTCGTGGTCTAAAAAACCATCGAGGAAAATTGTTTACGGAGGGTCTTGAATATCACCCATCGTACTAACATGTTATGAAGCGCCAAAAAAGCCAAGATCTTGTGTCAGCATTGGAAATTTTGGTTGGCTCCAATCAATTGAGGGAAAAAGAAATTCTTATGTGGTGGTCGATACCACTTGTCGATGACAACGGAGGTAAACTTGCACCTAAATGCCACTTTCCAAATGCAGCAGTGTGGTACTCATCTTTACTCTCGCTTGAGCAGATGAGCAAGACTTTTTTGATTGCCTCGAAACAAGAAGTTGTTTTTCTTCTCTTACGTAAACTCCAGGTTCCGACAACGTAATTACTACCACGATGTATATCATTTCCTGATAGTAGTAGCATGTATCTTGTAAGGGCACAAAGAAATGTCGAGCTAGTGTGCATCCATAAAAGTGGTGACTAGTTCTCCTGCCTTCGGACTCAAGAAGATCCATTACTAAGTAGGTAGCCATCCGCACGATATGTTTGCCCCAAAAGTAGGAGCCCCAGAAACGTAACCGCCGTTGTCCCCATCGGCTAATATCACAAGAAGAATGCGTGGGATCTTCATCTTTCGATCACAGTCAGTGAGACTGAGATTAATTAATTGAGTTCACGCAGTCATATCAAATAAACAAGCAATCATGTGCAGGCAGAAAGCAGAAACAGTCAGTGAGACTGAGACTCATTAATTGAGTTCATTCAGATCAAATAAACAAGCAATCATGTTCAGGCAGAAAGCAGAACCCCTCTTTCATTCTTGAAATCACACACAAAAGTACCTATTGAGAGGAGCTCAAGGTCGCCCAAATGACGCAGATTGTTAGACGCTCTACACTGTATTTTAGAAGTCACAAATGGATGTGGATAGTATTCCTAAAAAGTGTATAATTTTCATCTAAAATTATAAAAATATGTGCACTACCTGGTAGTATGTGCATAAGATGATATCAAAAATACAAAACAAACAAAATACGACACCACGAAACCAGATGTTCTGACAGACGTTACTCCCATGTTTCTTAGCTGTCCTCTCTCTCTACTACACGCACTGTAGAGTCGTAAAGTAGTTGAATCATCGATATGTTTTTCCTTCCATTTAATTGTAAGCAAGGTACTCGGCCCGAATCAGAATTATTCTTTGTCCTCAAAAATTATCTCCTCCTACATGGTCATCACCAAACAATGAAGTAATGCTCTTGAGACGATGATAGTTTGTCTTGAGTGGCGGTGGTCCACTAGTTTCATGGAACATGCTCACTGGAGGTGTCACCAAATCTCTCCTTCTTGTTTCTACACCATGATCAAGAAGCAAATCGCCGCTAGACGCGTGGGGCGGCGCTGCTGTGTTTTGCAGTTGTTGCATGGATGATTCGTCATGTTGATTAAGTGCAGTTACTGCTACTGGCGTTCTCTTGCGGTGTGACGGTGGTTCTTTTGACTCGCCAAAATTATCATGACAACCTGGTGCTGATAATTCGATCATAGAAACATTTGATTCAGGACGGCGGAAACGTTTGCAAAAATCTGCATAATCCACATCTTTTGAAGCAACTTTTGGATCCGTTGTTGGAAACGGGAGCTTTGGAATACGATTTGGGTTGACGTGAAGAAATGAAGATCTATGTTTCTTCCTCTTCCATTGATGGGCACAGTCTGTAGGAGACGCCTCGAGTTTTGGTTCACAAAGGAAGAACCAATCACCTTCATCTCCACTTTCGGTCAATGAACTCCCCAATGATACGTCATCTGAATGAAAAAAATCATCTAATGCATCGTTGGATGTTTGCTTGAAAAGCGATTGGAAGGAAGAAAGTTTGTTTCTCTGTCGCGGAGGAGCATTCATATCTAAAAAGGCTACAGGAGCTTGAGGAGAGATATTTGCGCCATTGCATGCATCGCTATTATTTTCACTTGCATCTTGCAAGACCCTACTCGGTGAGTTAGGACTGAGTAATGTATTATCATGACGCGGTGGCAATACTGTTTCACCAATGTTTGGAATATTGACTCCATGATACCTTTCATCACAACAACTGTCGTCATGCTGAACACAACAGTTTGGTGATGCAGTGGGACGTAGGAAGGGAAAGGCACCATCTCCATGACTGCTGGGGATGGCATCACTACTCTGTGAATAGCTTGGCGGTGCAATAGTAGGAACGCATGTCGACTTGAGGCTCTTATCTACTGTCACGAGAGCGATCGGTACCTGTCTTGGATTCTGCTTCAGTAGGTTTGTTGGGAGCATGCCGGATGGTGAATGATGATTATCAAAATGATGGGTATTGATATAAGAGTTTGGCGGGTAAGAACCGTATTTGAAAGGGCTACGATATGCTGTGAAGGATGATCCAGGAGATTGAATAGTGAGATTACCGATACGTGATAATTCTTTCGAATACGAACACGTCGAAAAAGGTGATGCAGATGTCCTCCTCATTGCGATCGAGGGAGTAGCAGTTGCTCTGACTGGAATTGGCGTCGATATAGGTTGAATACCATTAACACTGCTTGCCGTTAAAGCACAACTAATAGGATTCGAAGGACTTGAAGTGATAGGATCAATATTGATAGACAAGACGGGTGTGGTTGGATATGGTGAGGTCGGTGGTGGTAGTGTGTGTTTATCATGTTGTAGTAGCTGCTGTTTCTTTGTGTTACCACAATCAGTATCTTCATCACCCCCGTCATCCATACAACTGTTCCCACTAGCTCCTTTCCTCATTGTGCCTTGTGACATGATATCATCATGACCTTCTTGCGTGCCAGTACTAGTAGCAAAACTACTACTAGACGAAGCAGAGAAAGCTTGATAGCAGGACGTCGCCATCGCCAAAGGACCATCCTTGTCAGAAGCTCGCCTCTTCCTCGTATTTGTAGCAATACCTTGGAAGATTCTAGAAGGGCGAGGGAGAAAAAGATTTCTTGGTGTTTCTTCAGATGCTGCTGCTGATGAACTTCTTGATGAGGAGAGCCTCTTATCTGTATTCGTCGTCTTTGTACTAGTGACAAATTCGTCCTCTTGTTCTTGTTGTTCTCTTGTTGTTGTTGTTGACCTTTGTACTTCTTGGGTTGGAAAATTATCAATGCCGCCGCGAGGAGGAGGAGGAGGACAAGACAAGAAAAATAATAATTTTTCGTCCTCTACTGCACTGCTGTCGGCTGTTCTTCTGCTTGCTGTACTACTAACGCTGTTGTTGTTACTTCCGATCGTCATGGTGGTGGTGGTACTGACATGCCTGTTACTTGTGCTTGCCGTGGTGGTCCTTTTGTTACCACCAGCAAGTGGTGGTGGTATGGCTACTCTTCCTCCTGATGAACTACTAGAAGTCCTCCTCGTCGGAGATTGATTTGTCGTAGTCTGTATCTTCCACCGTTGCTGCTGCTGCTCCTCGTTCCTCATCTCTTCAGAAGGAGGACAATCAGGGACACTACTAATAGTACTATGCTCCTGATTATGAATTGCCAAAGAGGAGGAGGAACAACAATCCAAAGAAGGAGGAGGAGAAGAAGAACAACAAAATAATGGCAATGATGATGATGATGCTGTGCTGACGAAGAGTTCTTGTTTTGGACAAAGACGTGGAGTTGAAATTGTTGTAGCAGTAGCTATACTACTTCTTCCTTGCACCACCCATGGTGTATTGCACATTTTCTTGGAGTAATTCTAGTGCGTATGATGACGATGACGACAAGCTGATATTGTTCTTGCTGACTGTATGCAATATAAATTATCAATCGATGAGAATTTGTATTTATGCCTGTCTTTTACAAGAATCGGCAAGGGTCGAGGAGTATTCTTTTTGTGTCGGGAGCTGTATCAATGGTTGAATGACAGAGTTTTCAATTCTGTTTCTCGCAAACAAATGTTCGAGATGGATTTTTGATATATATTATTGCACTCTTGTCAAAAGACAGAGAGCTCTACTCTAGCTAGAGTGTAGAGAGTTGGTTGGAACGTGGTGATGTGCTGTAAAAAATGATTGTTCTTCTACGGTGGTACCGGGGTACCATACGAGATACCTCCTGCCTCCTACTGGACCCAACTCGTGGTGCATTCAGTAACCCGGAAAGAAACTGAGAAGCCCCATCTGCTCGCAGAACAATCATTAACACGTAGAAAGGTACTGGTTTATACAAGAAACAATGATGCAAACAATCTGCAAATGACATATCAAAACGACATAATCTTCTCGAAAAGTGTCGACATGATTGCACATTGACTGACTCGTGCAGTTGAAGCAGAAGCGATCGCTGTCAGAGTCTTTTAGCTTCTTTGCCAGATGGAGGGCAATTTTAGAGATGTGGATTGTGATAAAAAGAACTGCTGACATACGACATTTGACATCTGTTTCGAAATTTCAGAAAACGGAGGGAAAAAAGGCATCTCAGTAGCAACAAAATATCTAATCTACGGTACTACTGTACCCCCTCTGGCGATAGTGGGGGAATAGCAAAATTGTACACGGGGTAGTAGTACCCGTACCGTTCAGCACTGTAGCTGGACAGTACCAGGTACTGTACATAAATACTAAGTACATACATACCGGTACCTCCTTCTGTATTATTCAACGTTCAACTTTTCGGCATACAGTACTCCAACTGTAACCTGCACAGAGAGTGTACGTATCTCATCAGAGTCTATTTCGTATTTTACAACAGTATTCCAACCTTTTTCATCCTCAATCCTCACATCAAAGCCATCAATCACTTTATTCAACAGAAAGAGAGGCAGATCCAAATAAATAAGATCACTCACCACTTCACCATGTCCACAGCCACGGTCACTTCCGTAGATAACAAACCCAGTCTCAAAACGGCACAGCTCAATGCGATACATCGCATGCTATCGCTCAACAATGACACTCACGGTATTAGCAGCAGCGGTACTACATCCTCCGCTGCAGGAGCAGGAGCAGGCATATCGTCATCCATAATGTACAATGATACTCCGGCGGGGACCTCTTACAATCAGTGGAAAATATTAATTTACGATGTGCCCTGTCGATCCATTATATCGCCCCTACTCTCGGTATCACAGCTGCGTGCCAGAGGAGTCACTTTGCATTTGTTGATTGGTACAGAAAGAGAGGCCATACCGGACGTTCCTGCGGTTTATTTTGTCAAACCTACCCGAGAAAATCTCAAAATGATTGCACAAGATTGTGCCAAGAGGCTTTACAGCAAGGTGCATATTAATTTTGCTACTAAATTAGACAGATCGCTCATGGAAGAATTTGGAAAGTTGGTCGTTCAGAATGGATGTTTGGATATGATTGCTAGTTTGCACGATCAGTATTTGGACTTTGTTTGTTTGGAGAGAAATTTGTTTTCCTTGTGTAATCAAAAGGATAGTTATGCCCTGATGAATCGGAGTGGTGTCACGGATGTGGATATGGACAATTATTTGTCGGACGTTGCCTATGGGCTTTTGAGTGTCGTGGGTACATCGGGGAGTGTGCCGGTCATTCGTTGTGCCAAGGTGAGGATGTTTTGTTGTTATTGTTGTTGTTTTTTTTTTCTTAGTCTTGATGGATGTATGCAATCATTGTTAACTTGTGTGACTATGTCGTGTACAACAGGGTGGAGCACCGGAAATGGTGGCACGAAAACTCAACAAACTCATCGCAGAACATCCCTCTACTTCGACCAGCCACAAAATGCAACACAATCGTCCCCTATTTGTCATTTTGGACCGTAACATGGACCTCATTACTCCCATCCAGCATTCCTCCACCTACCAAGCACTTATTGATGATTTGCTACTTCACAGAGCCAACCGAGTAGAATTTACCACCAAATCCGAGGGAAATAAGAGACCTCAACTCAAGAAATTTGATTTGGATGCAGATCAAGATCCCTTTTATTCCAGACATAAATTCAAACCTTTCCCAGAAGCTATTGAATCCAACGGTTTGGAATTGCAAGATGTGACGACACGTGAAACTGCCATTCGGTCCAAAACTGTCGCAGGTGGTGGTGATGATGCCACGGCAGGATCCTATCAGGGAGATTCTTTTACTGGTGCAACCTCTGCAACGGATTTGGCAAGTGCGGTAGATTCTTTGCCTAAATTGTTGGAACGGAAAAAACAGTTGGAGATGCACACATCCATCTTACAGGCAGTCATGAATGAAGTTGCGGCTAGGGATGTTCCTCAGTTTTTTGAGTTGGAGAGTGCTCTTGCTTCAGGACAGTACAAGAATGACTCGGCCAAGGCTAAAAGTCAGGTGATGGCACTGGTGACGGATACATCCAAGGGAAATGTGGAAGATAAGATTCGATTGGTGATTGTATTTTGTTTGGCCACTACGGCTCCTGGGTCGGATGTATCCGAGGTAGTCCAGGCCATGGCCAATGCCTTGGAGAACCAAGGTTCCAATGATTCTGGTAAGGCGGCAGATGGTCAAGGAGTGTTGAGCAAAGAGGATCGTGCCAAGTTGGATATGGGTTTGAAAGCCATTGAGTATTTGAAGAAATTGAGGTCGATGCAAATGATTCCAACCAATATTTCAGATGCAGAAGATTATGGTTCAAAATCAAGTGGAAATGCTGATTTGTTGTCTGGTTTCATGGCACGTGCAACAAATCAGGCTACTGGATTGTTGGCCAAAGCGACGGAAAAAGTAAGTTCAATGTTGGGGAAGATTGTCAAACATCATTCGACAAGAGTGGTGGAGAATCTTTGTGAGATGAGACCTAATACAGAAGATGATGAGTATTTGTACTTGGATCCAAAAGTGAAGGGAGATGTGGATATCAAGGCATTACGTCAAATGACAAGAGCACCGTATCGTGAAGTTATCACCTTCATGATTAGTGGAGGATGTTATGCGGAATATCAGAACTTGCAAATGATTGCAAATGAAAGAAGATCGGTTACATATGGCAGTACAGAGTTGTTGAGTCCATGTGAATTTTTAAGTCAGCTTGGGAAACTCTCTTGAAGATGATGAGTGAGTGGTTATAATATAATTTGACAAGACGGAGGGTGGACATTATTATTTCGCTTACGTATTTTGCGGTTTCATCCATCTGGAACGATACACTTTTCATCCTAAATATTTAAGATAAAAATGTTCTTTCTATGATTGATTAGGAAGCACCATAATTCCGGGGGGATATATTCAAGTTTATGATGTCTATATTTTTTCAAGTTTATGACGTCATGGTTGTTGGTTACATGCTTGATTCTTTTTTTGTTTCATCAAAACTCGGCAATGCGTTTTTATTTACGTGCGTGACAATTACAGATACAAAAAAAAGTAAGCGTCATGGGTCAAGACGAAAAACATAATCACGTTGCTTCCAACCAATGAATTAAAACATACATTCATCGGTCATCGGGGTCGGTCGCAAATCAATCAATACAAACACAAAATAAAAAGAGGATGAAACAATCAGCCTTCCAGAAGGAAAGAAATAAAAAAGATCTCGGAGCAGCGACCCCTGCAAACAAGAAGCTGCATGAAACACAAAAAGTATCGATGCCCACCTTTATGGCGGCGGCTGTAGCCGAACATGCAATCCCTGAATACCCCACTGCTGCAACGATCCCCTTTCCTATACCATCCGGCCCTTACCCACAACAAGCCAAGCTCATGGATACGATGCTTCAAAGTCTCAAGCTTGTGGATGATTTGCGGCAGCAACAGTACGAAGTCGATGAGGAGACTAAGGTCGTGAATTCACAATTATCCCAACGGAAGTATCAAGGGGCTAATATTATGATGTTGGAATCTCCCACTGGAACAGGAAAGTCACTATCCTTAGCATGTGCGTCTCTTTCTTGGTTAAAGTATAGAGAATCCGTGGATTTACTGCAAATGAGAAATATGTCGAGAGATAAAACGGTGGGGATAAAAAGCATGGTCGATGACAATGTTCCGGAGGGAATCGACTGGTTGGATGCATGGAAACCTGCTCATGAAATTCAAAGAGAAAAGGAAATTGAAGCACAACAGCAAGAGTGTGAAAAAAGGGCGAAACAGACGAGATTGGCTCTGGAGCAAGAATTGAATAAAATACGCCGAGACATTGGACATACTATGAGTATCACCGACAAGGATGTTAGTGGTTTGAGAAAATCTAGAGAGTTGGCTGTGAAGAAGGCTTTGCAGGAATTTCAAAGCCACCGATTTCTAAAAAGCAAGGGTCCAAAGAAATATAAACTGGCAAACGATTCGCGAGGAAACGCAGTCTTGGAGAAAGACAATGACTATGTATTGCAACGCGATTCCATCGCGGAAGATGAAGATTATTGCTTGGAGGAATATGTCTCAGATCATGAGAGAGACGTAAACATGGGACGACGTAAGAAAATGAAAACAAATGCCAAAAGTTCGTATGAATATTCGTCCGATGAGGAGGAAGATGATCAACAGGATACTCCAGCAAAAGCAAAGATTGCGTACCAAGAGGAAACACCTTATGGTGGTGTTGATAAAAGGTTCACAAAAAAAGAACTTTTAGACGGTGGGAACTTGGATGGCTCTGGATGTTCACAAAATTTTCGTCAAAGCATCACAAACAGTCAAGATATGCCCAGCCGCAACAAGGAACAACCCGAGAGAGTTTCAATAGGAAATGTCGAGCCTGGTTCGGGGGTTCGGAAGATAGTTTATGCCGCAAGGACTCATTCCCAACTATCACAGTTTGTGGGTGAAATTAGACGGACTGCATGGGGGAATAGTATTCGTGTCGTAACGCTGGGTAGTAGAAAGTTGCTGTGTGGAAATGTCAATGTTGTTGGATCCAATCGTAATGCGAGTGAGGCCGTGATTACGGAAAAGTGTTTGGATATGCAGAAAGGAATTTCTTCATCCAATGTAGATGGCAAAACCAACAAAAAGGATAAGAATCAAAAGTCTTGTCCGCTTCTTGTCAAAGATTTCATTCCTGTCCTCGCACTCCACATGTTAGCTCACCCGTCTGATATTGAAGACTTGGCAGTACTTGGAGAGAAGGGTCATGCATGCTCCTACTATGCTACAAGAGAATCATTGCAAGCAGCACAAGTGGTAGTGGTGCCGTATAATACACTTCTTTCCAAGCCAGCTCGGGATGCTGTAGGTCTTTGTTTGAAGAGATCACTTGTCATTATTGACGAAGCTCATAATATCCCCGAAGCATTGCGTTCTATATCATCTAGTAAACTGACGTTGGCAGTCATTGATGGTGCCACAGCGCAGTTGGTGTCCTATGTGAGCAAATATTCCAATCGATTAGCTGGTAGGAATTTGTTCTATCTAGGGCAAATAAGGAGATTTCTTACTCAAGCAGGGAAATTTTTGAAGAGTAGGCAACAAGTGTCGAATCAGGAGAGGTTAATGGTCACATCGACAGAATTGTTGTTCATGATGAAATTGGATAACCTGAATCTATACAATATACTTCAATACCTTCAGAAATCAAAACTTTCGCAAAAGTTACATGGGTTCAATAGTGCTTTGATCAAAAATAAAACTTTGAATGAAAGTGTGAATGCCGACGACCCAGGTTTTATCTCGAAACACGTATCTTCAATGTCCATTGTGGAATCATTCTTCAGATGCCTCACCTCCACACAAAAAGAAGGCAGGATAATTGTAGAAATACCAAATAACTCTTCACCAGGTGAATATACTTCTCGTCTAACCGCCAATTCAGTCCCTAGCTTTCGATACCTACTTTTGGATCCATCGAATGAATTCAAAAATGTCTTAGAGGACGCCCATGCAGTAGTGCTCGCAGGTGGAACACTGCGCCCCTTCGTTCACATGGCCACTGAGTTGTTTGGATCTGAACAAATGTTGGTTGGACAGGCCAAGAAAGCTGAAGTTGAGCACGAGGCTGCAGAAGATCAACTCTCTCACTTTACGATATCACACACACTAACGACGTTCACATGTGACCACGTTGTGTCGCTACGTAATGTCCTTACAATAAGTGTACCCACGGGTGTGAATGGAAGTACGATGGATTTTCGTCATTCAGCGAGATACCAGGACAGAGTATGTGACGAACTTGCTGAGACATTACTCAGAATATCAAAGGAAGTGCCAAATGGCATGGTAGTATTCCTACCAAGTTACTCCTATGAAGGATTTCTCATGAATAGATGGAAAACAACAGGAAGGTACGAAGCTATCAAAGAGGTGAAACGAATTTTCAGGGAACCTCAGTCAGCAAAAAATGTGGAGACAACACTGTCCGCATACTCAAACCAAGCAAGTTCCAAACATGGAGCTATTTTGTTTAGTGTTATCGGTGGGAAAATGTCAGAGGGAATTAATTTTGTAAATGAAATGGCTAGATGTGTGGTTGTTGTAGGATTGCCGTATCCAGATATCACTGACCCTGAATTGAAAGAAAAGATGAAGGTCCTTGATGATTTGCATAGGAATAATAGAGACAATCCGATGGGAATCACTGGTACGGAGTACTATCATAACTTGTGTATGAGAGCTGTCAACCAAAGCGTCGGAAGGGCTATTCGCCATGAAAAAGATTATGCTGCAATAGTCCTTGTAGATGCTCGTTATTCGACGGATGCACGAGTTTGGAAGGGGCTTCCAAAATGGCTTAGGTCGGACCAGAGGCAAGGTGCCAAATCGTTCGAGGAAAATTTGAAGAGTCTGCAAACATTCTACAAGAATACTCGCACATGATATGCATCAAAGATCGTAAAATGTAATAATTGTTACTGCTTTTTCATGCAACCCCACAGAGATTTAGATCCTAACCATTCGTATGATTCTATTCGTCGTCATCATCCGATAGACCTTCATAGTCTTTTGCTGATACACTTTTGGACCCATAGGTGTTGTTGAATTCCACATATGCCTTTAGGTCAGCCTGGGAAACACTAGGGTTCATTCCCTTGAGTGCATGTCGAAAGTGTTTGTATGCAATCGGTGGTACGTCATTTGCATCGATGTCCAATGCACGAATTCCTAGCTCTCGAATCGGTCCCAGAGCAGCATCCGTGCATAATGCTTTCAAATCAGCACCACTGAATCCCTCTGTAGCATCATTCGACAACTTCAATATTTCCCTATCAGATAAATTGTGCTTATTTTTCTCCAGCAGTGTTCTCAGCAGAATCTCTCTGTCACCAGCCTCCGGCAGAGGAATGTATAATCTCTTTACAAATCTCCTTCTCGCTGCATCGTCCAATTCATGAGGACGATTCGTCGCCCCAATCGCCAACACTCTTCCCTGCCCACTCGTCCCAGTACCATCCAACTGCACCAAAAACTCTGTCTTGATCCTCCTACTCGCCTCATTCTCATCTGCCTTTCTTTGCGTCAAGAGAGAATCAATCTCATCAATAAACACCACCGAAGGCTCCCTATACGCAGCCACAGCAAACAAAGTCCTTACCAACTTCTCCCCCTCCCCAATCCACTTACTCGTCAAAGACGAAGACGAAATACTAAAGAAAGTCGCACCCGATTCACATGCAATGGCCTTCCCAATCAGCGTCTTGCCCGTACCCGGTGGACCAAACAACAACAACCCGTTCGGACCCCTTCTTAACCCCGTGAACAAATCTGGCCGTTTCATGGGCCAGCAAACAAGTTCCATCACTGTCTGCTTGGCTGACTCCAACCCTGCAATATCTCGAAAGGAGACAGATTCTCCCGAATCCACAATCTCGTGCTCTATCTTGGCAATGAGTTCCTTATCCAATCCCTGAAGTTCTTCTGGTAGATCATTCTCGTCTGAAGTAGATGATTCAGGCTGTGCAGAAGGTTTAGCTCCCAACATTCCGCCCCCATTGGATCCTCCTCCTTTGGGATTATGCCGATGAAATGATCCAGCTCCTGTAGAAGCAGCATTCAAAGAAGAATGGTTACTAGATCGAGGTTTAGGAATTTGAAATTTTCTCTTGAGACCAGCCGACAATTGCGGTCGTTGAAGAGGAGGATTGACTTGACCAGACGTAGAGGATTGTTGTATTGGCATGGAAGATGTAGATGTCCAACATCCATCCTCTGTTCCTCCTCTTCCTCCTTCTGACGCATACAGAGAGGAAGGGGCCGACCATTCAGAGTTTGGAGGTGGTAGTGATGGCGAGTTTGTATTAGTTGAAGTTGTATTGGCTATTCCATTTTGTGGTAAGAGTTCGTGTGCCGTACGAAAGGGACATGCCGATGCTTCCCCTCTGTTTGGATTCGAGAATGTATTGGAATCCTGTCCATTTTGATGATGATCACTATGATGACCATTATAAGTATGTTGAATGCTGCTAGACTGTTTGGTATGGTTGTAATGGTTGTGGTTACGGGAAAAATAGTTGGATGGTTGGTGATTGTTCACACTGTTCTCGTGACGGCCTTTGTCTTGTTTCCAAGCATCGTCACGATTGTCCACGTCACGAAGATGCAAAGGCAATGTCAAATACACTGCACCGCACCCGCTTGCATTCAATTTCTTTTTCGTTTGAATATTAAAATAATAATCATCATCATGATCAAGACCCTCAACTTCTTCATTCTCGCCGTCATCATAATCATCATGCTCAGGGCCACGAACAGGACCTTGGCAACATTCTGGATATTGACGAAAGAAATCTTCCACTTGTTCTTCAGAGTCATAACCAGTAAGCACAGAAGAAGATCCCTCCTCTGTGTCTCCCACCAACGAGCCATTCAAGCCATGGATGCTACTATTAGACGACATCTGCGACGAAAAGGAGAAAAGAGCGTCGACCTCCAAACATTGACCCAATGAGACAAACGAAGAATTCTTATCCCCTACTTGTCTATTTTCACGATTATATTCTTCTTCTCCTCTCTCTTGGTCAAAATTCTGAATGTTAAGAGTTTCTTCCATGAGACAGTGAAGCGATTCCAAAGTGACCCCGAATTCTTTCCTTTCCGTTTTCGTAGTAGTAGCATTGCCACCGCTACGTACTTGTTGTTGTTCTTCTTCTTCTTCCGGGTCTATTTTTAACTTTGTCTCTAGCATTGCACATTGCAGCATTCCGTGCATTGCAGCATGATTAGAAATCAGCATGGGAGCGATACGACGATTAAAAGGAGATGAAGTAGAGAGGGATGAGGAAGTCGACCCCAATGACTGGAAAGCCTTTTGCTCCTTGTTCTTGCCGTGGTACACCTCATCAAGTAATTGCTTTTGTTCTCGTAGTAGTTCACGATGGTCTCGTTGAACGCGACGACGAGACAAGATGAGTTCTTCATATCTTGTTGCGTAGTCTTGAAGAGTTGACATGGCGTCGTTTGGTTGTTTTACTGTACTGTAGGACTGCCTTTACTCTGCAAGCCGATTGTCACCATCATGGGCAACTATCGTAATGAGTAATGCCACACTACTGTGATGAAAAATAGAAACAAGTGAGGATGAGGGGGCGCAAACGGGATACGGAGTTGGATCCCCTACTGCGCGCCCAATCTCTTTGCGGGAGACCGCTCCAAGATTTGATTTTCAAACTCTTTCTCTCTTTACTTTTTTCTTCGTCGTAGAATAATTATAAGTTAGTCTAACACTTTGGCATTTCAAGAATGGTACAATCACTTCCAAGCATGGTAGAGAGACCATTGACTGCATCCATATATGGTTGTTCTTTGTAAAGACAAATACTATCTTGCATTTGTTTGAATGGTGCAATGCTGCAGTTTTCCCAGCAGGATCCAATGTCGTCTCAGATGATTGATTCATAGGAGTAGCAGATGAAAACTCGGCTAACAAATCCAACACCAGCAGTACAAATTACTTTGAATTTGTGTTTGTGTTACTACTAATACTGCACAAGCAGCACCACCACCAGCAGCAGAATTTTTGGAAGAAGCAATTGAAAGAAACACTGCAATTCTAGTAGGCAGCAGGAGATGTTGGAACAGCAGCATCATCAAGAGGATGCAAAGAAGAATGAGAAATCATCAAATCAGCATGAATATTTCAATAACTTGCCAATGGGCATCCAAGCTTTCCTTCTTGCCATGGGCTAGCAGTACTAGTACTATGAATGAGATAACTTCCAGCATCATCTGTGTTTCCTCCACTAGTAGTACTAATCCTTTTGTAGGACTGCCCTTAGTTATGCCACATTCCTCCGATTTCAAGAGTCCCGGCAGTTCAATTAGATCACCAGCACAAGAATAATCAATTACTCAACCAGGATCCTTCACTAAATGGCATTCCAGGACTATATATTGGGTCCCTATCAGTTATTGTTCATCAGAAGACAGTGGAATTTAAACAAGAAATCAAATCAAAATATTTGAAACTAGAGATGTGGACAAGAAGTGTAGATGCAGGTTTATTTGCCAAGATCCAATTCAATTATGACTGCAGATTGAATTATTTGG
>JAAMXU010002402.1:19880-33420 GCA_019693545.1 Chaetoceros muelleri
TGTGAAAATTCTGACAATTTCATAAATGTTTCCCATGCTGGCCTGATTGAAGGTTTTCATCCGATATCTTTCATATTTTCTATGGATCCTTTATAGTTTCATTAGCACCATGGTACTTACTAACCTACTCCAACCTCAGAAGAAGTGACCAACATCCAATCAGGATCATGGAGATGATAATAACCTGAATCCCAAACCCAAGAAAGAGAAGATGATGAAAGAGGTAGGGAATCCAAACCCAAATCCCGAGAAATGGAACATCAAATATAATGAAATATGGCATATGTTTACCAAAAGCCCAAATAATTTGAGAATCAGATCTGTTTGTATGATGTTGTTGTATCATACTACTATCTTAGGACACTGCCTCATTGGTGCACAATGCGAATGAGCCAAAACTCATTGCACTCTGCTACCAAATGAATTCCAAATTTCCCAAACTAATGCTTTTATCTTGGATTGATGAAAAAGTACATATAAAGTCTAGACTCCTCATCAGAAAGGGGCTGCTCCAGGTTGGGAAGTTGGAAGTTTGATTTAGGGTCATTCTATGACTACAACAAATAATGAAGAACTCATGACTTTCTGCTCCAGTAGGATTGCTGTACTACTGATTTTTTCATGTATGGTGCTGCATAGGAGTAGTAGCATATTTTTCTATGTAGCACTCATCCTATTTCATTTGGAGGGTGATTGGAAAGAGAGTTACAGTGTATTATTTTATGTATTGTGTTGCTGGACAAGCGAAGTGTTTAAATCTAAATTAGTCGTAATCCAGAAAAAGGTATTCGTTGAAGGTTTCTTCTGTGCCACTTGGGATGTACGGTAGTATCTGGGTACAGACTGTGGTGCCTGTAATGTACAGCAGTGTATGTTGTTGTTGTAGTACGTATGATGATTTATCCCCCGAGTACCTGTATAAACCCCACGTGCGAGACACACACATACAAGCAAGAAAAGAGAAAAGTGAAGACAAAAAGAGAGCGAAAAATATAACTTGCTCGCAAATAATGAACTGAAGAGAAGACAAAACAGAAAACAACAAAGAACTAGAGTAGAGTGCATTTTGGAAGAGCTTGTGTGTGTTGAATACGTTAACAAATGTCAATATTGTTGGTAAAAAAACGAGTCGGAAATGAATCAATCAACAACAAAGTAGCGTTATGTATAGTTGTCTTTGTTAGCATTATCAACATCTTTATGGCGATATCCTTTACAACAAGGTGGTATTCTGGTACTAGCAGTGTTAATGCAGGTGTTTTCACCACCATCGCTGTTACTAGTACTACTAGTAGGGAGAAAAAGGGCATTTCTTCTAGTGTTAACAGTGATATATTCGCCAGTTGTAGTACTTGTGAAAGAGAAGTGCAGAATCAACAGCTGGATCAAAGTGATTTTGCATCAACTTTTACTACCTTGGACCAAATCGATGCCGTCATTTCTTCAAAGATTGAGACGCTCCTCGGACGACGATATATTAATAACGATGATATAAAGAGGAAGGGTCCTCGACATCCCGGCCCTTTGAAGTTTTACATGTACCAACATCCAAATTTAACTCTATCTGATCCTTCATATTGGCCTTTAGGATATCGAAATCGCGCCGCATTCAAATTGTGCACAGATGAAATTTATTTTGACGAATCCATGTTTGTGGTATTAGAACGATCTTCGCGAAGAACTTTGGATCCAGAGGAAGCAGATGTGTTTATAATTCCTATTCCCATGGGCAGGGTCTTTAGTGCCAAGAATTCGACAGCATTTTGGGATCTATCTTTTTCCACCCTGGTACAGGAAAAAATATTTTTACAACATTTTGGACATAGACATATTTTGATTGCTACTGGATTTCCTCTCTTTAAGAATCGTATTTTACCACTGGTGCGACATTATCCTAAAATTAGCAATGTGACATTGGTTCAGAGTTGGGATCCCAATGGGGTAGCAAAAGCGATTCAAGGTGCCAGATACGATAAGTTTCATGAATACGAGCCCTACTTTAAGTCATTCACACCCATCACACGGTCTTCGATGTCCCTGGGGTTGGGAACCAAACCAGATTCTACTGCAGTGGTGATTCCAGAACATTTAAAGTATCCTGCTGTGGTGAATATACCCCTGAAAATTCCATCCATGGATCACTGGAGAAATGCATCCAATTTTATCTTTTATCATACTAGAACGACCCCCTCTTTGTGGAATTCTACCATATACCGTCATGTTCCAGTGACCAATGTCACCATGAGCCATTTACCCCCAAGCAGCATTGGCTGGGATGTCACTGTGAAGCAATGGTTGAGGGAATATGTCGATTCCAAGTTTTGTCTGACTATTCGTGGTGATTCACCTCATTCCAAGGCATTCACAAGATCTATTCGTGCAGGTTGCATTCCCGTGGTGATTGCGGACTGTTTACCAGTTTATGCACCTGTTTTTAAATCAATCCTGAATATGAGTGATTATGCCATTATATTGGAAGAGAAAAAATTTGTGGAGGATCCAGAACGAGAGTTGTTGAAATTACTCGATTTGACAGAGGAAGAAATACAGGGAAAGATTCAGCATCTGGCATTTGCACAGAGAGTCATGATGATGGATCACCCAGAAAGTTTGTTTGTGGAAGCGTTCCTGTATGAAGCAGTGCAGGCTTTCAAATCATAACATATGCTATAGATGTGATTAACACCTCATACCTTAATTTATTATTATTCATCCCGGGTATCGTATTTGGTTAGATTCAAAGCAAGACGATCCAAGATTCCAAATTACTACAATATGTGCTAACATCGCATCTAGCTAGCTCTAGAGTAGAGTTCAGAAGGAAAATATACCTTGTCAAAAATATATACATTCACGAGTCTAATAATTTGCAGTTTTAGACTGACTGTATCATGTTGCTATCATATTTCATATTGTCCTTGTTATATGACTCTATTACTGGCTAGTCCCTCTACCATGGTTATTATGCAGTGTGGTGCCAGTAGTACCAGGTACCGGGTACCATTTGATGCGTACTGACCGGCGAGAAGTGATGACAGTAATTCGCTCTCGGAATTGTCCCTTTCGATCACTTACCTTTCTTTCAGCAGAGCCTACTGTACTTCCTCCCTACAATCGGTATTTCATGAAGTCTGATCACTCCAGAGGACTTAAAGACAAATAAAAAGTGATCGTTTGGTTTGGCCTATGGAATTTGTTCCCCTGCTACATTTCTTCTCACAATACAAAGTGCTTCATTCCAAGCTTCTTCCGATGACGCGCTGGTAGTTGCAAAAATGGTATTAATAATTTTTGTCATCCTCCCTGCTATTTCATGAAGTCTATCCGCTCTAGAGGACTTGAAGACAAATAAACAGTGAGAGTATGGTTCGGCCTATGGAATTTGTTCGTTCCCCTGCTCCGTTTATTTTCACAATACAAAGCAGCGCTTCATGCTAAACTTCCGATGACGCGCTGGTAGTTGCAAAAATGGTATTAATAATTTTTGTCATCCTCCCTGCTATTTCATGAAGTCTATCCGCTCCAGAGGACTTGAAGACAAATAAACAGTGAGAGTATGGTTCGGCCTATGGAATTTGTTTCCCTGCCCCATTTATTTTCACACAATACAAAGCAGTGCTTCATACCAAACTTCCGATGACGCGCTGGCAGTTGCAAAAATGGCATTAATTTTTGTCATCCTCCCTGCTATTTCATGAAGTCTGTCCGCTCCAAAGAACTTGAAGACAAATAAACAGTGAGAGTATGGTTCGGCCCATGGAATTTGTTTCAATGTAATTTCTAAATTTACGACATGGGTGCTTATAATTCATAAAAGTTGATATTTGACAGAGCAATCTCCTGTCATCATCCATCGGATACCCGTTCTCTCTGGTACCAGTAATTTGTCCCCGCACTCACACTGAAAGTCTTAATAACTGGACTCTCTACTCGTCCTGCTTTATTCTCTGGAGCAGCAGCTTTCTATCTAGTTGAGAAAAGAGGTGTAATTGACAACAGCACAATAGACCTTTAATTCTTTCATTGCGTCATCTTCTCTATCGACGAGTAAACAGAAATCAAAAAGATTTGGAGAAAATGATGACAAGAAAACATATTTCTGTTCATAACTCCATTTCCATTTTCTTTGTGTTGTTATTGCTTGTCCTTGATACTGTCCATCAAGTACTTCCAACAAAAGTGTTGCTGAGGGCTCAAGCTTCACAGGAATCCTCCTCGTCAAAAAGCAGCAGTAGTAAGAGTAAGAGCAAAAAAAGCAAGAAAGGAAAGGCGCAATCAGATTTAGTCCAAGACCTTTTGTTACAGATTGCCGAGCTTGAGTTGCAGCTTAATAACTCCATTTCTATCGAGGACTCGGATGAATTAATCAAGCAGACGCTCATCGATGAATATGGCCTGTCAGACTGGGCTGCAGCAAGTCTTCCAGTAGACCAAAGCATTAATAGCTTGTCAAATGCTGGACGTGCCAACATCTATGAGGCAGCTGGATGGCCAATTTATTATGAGTACAGTCCTGAGCCTAGCTTTTATCTTCAGTATGCTGGAAGTGAGACCGCTGTTCGTGATATGCAAAGTGATATATTCAAATTTCCAGAGACTGGGAATAAACCTGAAGATGTTGCTTTCACCCTACCCCCACCTCCTGCTTACAACGACCCATCTGATTTGATTTTTATGCCAATTCTCCATATTGCCTCTCTTCTTCGAAGCGGTGCTGTAGATTGTGTCACTATCGTGCAAACTTTTATCAATCGTTTGGATGAATTTGACCCTTACTTGGCAATCGTATCCCTTCCTCTGTATGATCGCGCTTTGGAAATGGCTGCTGCTCACGATGAACTTTTGGCAGAGGGAACTGATCTAGGACCACTTATGTGCATCCCTTACAGTGTAAAAGATCATCATCAAATATTTGATGATGATATCACAACCTACGGTAACATTCTATATGCAAACAACATCCAGAAAACAAAGTCATCAGTGATGGCTCAGTTAATGAAGTATGGTGCTATTCCAATTGCAAAGACAAACCTTGGTACATATGCTTCTGGATCCGTACATGGACATGGAGAATGCATGTCACCATACTTGACAGGTGGTGGAGGAGGATCATCATGTGGATCAGGTTCAGGCGCTGCTCTTGGTGCATTGGTAAGAACATAGTCATTAGTTTTAATGACATGATTTCTTTTTGATTCAAAAAATGCCACTCACATAATCTATTGCTGAAACAATTCCAGCCGTTTGCTGTATCAGAGGAAACTTCTGGGTCAATTGCAAGTCCAGCATATGCCAATCTTGTCTCTGGACATATTGGCTCTTATGGAAGTTTCTCTCGGGCAGGAGCTGCATTGTTAGCTGTGGAATTGGATCACCTAGGATTTCATTCACGTTACATGACAGACTTTGGTGTCATCTTCAACTATATGCGCACTGGAGTTGATCCTTTAGATGGAGACACCGTAGACTTTCATTTTGTTGATCCGGCATCTATAGATGTTACTTCTCTGAAAGTGCTTATTGTAGTGGGTGAAGGTTCTTGGGTACAAGATGAAAACATGGAGTGGATGTGGGATGAAACTGTAACCAATTCCAGGAACAAGGCTGCATGGAATTGGGGACTGCGTACAGAACGTATCATTCAGAAGCTCACAGCAGCAGGAGTGCCATTTGATACTGTAACAAAAGATGAAGCCAATGCACTATGGTCCTACAATGAAACGACCCCTTACTTCAACTGTGCAAATCCCGATACAGGTGCTCTCATGGCATCAGGTCCTTGGGCACAAGCACAGGAATTTGAATTTGGTTTTGTGAATTCTGGATGGTCCAGATCAACTCTAAGAAATATCCCTACAAAGAGCAGCAAGTACTTGGTGAGTGATCACAGTTGCTGTCTATGCTTCATGCACCACGCATATTACTTTAAACAACTACTAACAGCTTACAAATTTTAATAACGGGTTACAGCGTCATTGCATGAAGGAAGTTGGACGTGCATTCCTTAATGACCCAATTTGGAGTGAATATGATGTAATCATTGATACACATACCTCTAGTGTTGGTGAGAAACCTAATCCTGGGAGTACGTTTGAGCAGTGGGTTCGCACAGCCAAAACTTTTATGATTGATTACATGGAAGAAATGCCATGTTTACACAAAGCAGGTGGTACTGTCGAAGCGGGTGTAACAACCTTGACAGCCTTGCCATTCAATGATGCATACAACTTTGCGATTGGTTCCATCATTCAGGACCCAGCTAACTTTGTCTTCCCAAAAGATGACATCATTAAGGAAGCTCTTGGAGGCCGTACAAGATGTGCTTATTCATTCTATGATGATTTCAATGATCCAATTGAATCTTGCCCACCAATCAATGAGCTTGGAGGGCCACCAAATCCATTCCGCACGACCATTAGTAGCCGCTGTGCATTTGATAGTAGCCGCAGGCACTTACCTGATGGATGGGCAGATGGTCCCTTTGTACCAGCCTACCTCCTACCAGAGCGTGCACCAGATGAAGGCATCTTCCGCTGGGATGAGTATGGGCCTATTGCCTGCACTGCTGTCTGCCCATTTTTACAGTCATTTTGTGATTTGAAGGGCATCGTGTGCGATGAGCGCCGCCTTGAAGATGAAGCTCAATTGTTGAGGGACCATGAAGTTTATCGCAGACTTGTTGACCAGAGTTCTTCTTCTGTTACTAGCAAAAATGCGGATGTCGATCTTGAGGATGATGATGATTTGTGAACTTTCTCAGTGTAATTGATTGTATGGTGTACATATTGTATCTTAAGTTGGATTTTTTTCAAGAATGCATTCGTTGACGTTGGATGATTTGAGTGCCGGCCACCTGCCACCAGTATCAACAAGAGGAGCACATGCTTGATCCATTCACACTACTACTACTAGCAGTGTTCCCACTTCTACACGTTCTTATCTATTTGATTTTGTGTCGTGTCAAACAATCAAAACAATTGATTGTAATAATAAATGCATATATAAAGATTAATTTTTAAGATTTACGGTGTGCATAGCAAAGACATCTCAAGAAGTGAAGCGTCATAACAATATATGTTTACAGTCTTCAAAGATCGCAAAAGAGAAAGCAAAAGAGTAACGCGGGCAGGATTCGAACCTGCGCCAATGAAGACAGGAGCCTAAATCCTGCGCCTTAGACCACTCGGCCACCGCGTCTTTGCTGCCAAGTTGTATCTCAACAAGATATATATACCACGTTTTAATCACACACAAAAGCAAAATGGCAAAAGGAAACAGGATCTAACATCTAACAGACAGGACACGGGGACTTTTTTGTTACAACCGTTACTTCGTTACGACAATGACATTTCATAAAGTTACAAATCCCTCTTGACAAAATGAACCGACAAACGCAAAGACACTCAAAGTCATCCTCTTCGACATCCATCTTGCTCCCGCAAGAACTTACCGCCAAACCCCATGCCTTCGCCGGAGCCGTGTTGACCCCCAAACACGCGAGGGAACTCACCCCCAAAACCGTATTGAGTATGGCACAAACACTGGGTTACCACGCGCTCGACCACTCTCCGCCTCATCCTACTCCCGTTCTCTCTCGTTCGAATGAAGACGAGCAGGGTTATTCCTATGGACCAGAAGGAGATCGAGAAGATTATCGAAATAGCCGACAAGTTGCACGTTTACCGCATAATTTGCTCCCGCATCGGTTGCGTAAATCTCATGCGAACGGCTCTCACGGTGCGGAATGGGAAGGAAAAGTCCAGTATACAGTTTGGATTACGGAAGCGTGGAGAGTTTTAGGATGGGCGGAACCGAGTGCGGCTCTATTTTGGGAGATGGCCACTATGTATCATACTTTGTACGTCGCGGCGAGGTCCATGGAGGTGGAAGAGTTGGAGTATCCTTCCAGCAGCGCCGGTAGTAATCTTAAGAAAAAACATAAAGGACGCAAAGGTTCAATGGGGAGTCATTCCTTGAAGGGGAATCTAAGTGGAGAGGAGGAGGAGGAAGGGGACGAAGAGGAGGAGGACGAAGAAGAAGAAAGGTTTGGGATCAAGAGGACATTGAGTCAAACCATCCCACCAATTTTGTCATGCGGTAGCAGCGCTTCCATGGATTCTGTCGAAAAGAAGAATCAAGATCCATATGGTAGTTTTTCCGGGAAAATGGGTGTCATGGGGGACTCTGATGAAATTTTGAATCATGGAATACATGCTGGTAACGGTAGACATTCTCCCACTATTCAGGGGAAAAGAGGTCCATCCTCTTCTTTACATCAAGAGAAAAAGAATCAACAACATAGCAAAGCTAGTGCAGCAAGTGCCAAAGAATTGCCAGTTTGGTTGGTCGGAATGTTCCTCCTCTTGCATTGTGAGGACAAGGCATTTTGGAGAAATGTAAGTGGAGAAGATGAACAGAGGTTCGATGCACTCATGGCCAAACAGCAGGCAACTTCTGCGGGATTTGGTGAAATTCTTGGCAAGGGAGTGGATTTTGGTGCACTTTTGATGAAACATGGTCTTTCCACTAGGACCAAGTGGGGTTACAACGCGGGGAATTTAGATCAATCTCATTGTGCTGCTTATCTGTTGAGGCACTTGAGAAAGTTCTTACTCTTGGCATGTGTGCCTCACAACTCGGAGGCTCTCTTGGCTCTATATGAATTGGCTCTGTCAGAATGTCCACACGATGAAGAGTACATAATGCGCCAGCATGGTCCTAGTCGCAATAATTCCAATACTGCCATGGATACAGAACAGATTCTGCGCCGACATGAAGATGAACATGGTAAATACGGTTTGGATGTGAGAATGACAATAGAAGACTTGGAAAGGCTCAACCTTGTAATACAAGCTCCATCGGGTGGGATTATTGATGATCCTCCTCTATACATTTCGGATTCCATGCCACAAGATGATCTTGCTCTTTACGGTCACATATCATTGGGAGAAGTAGAGAGAGAATTAAGACGGCATTTGCAGAGAGAATTAAGTGGTTATGAGAACATCGAAAACGATGAAAAGGATCCAGTGGACGCCGTTGGGAAGGATATTGGGAAAATCTCCCTCCAAGAAAGCAAGGAGATTGACAAGGCGAAGAAAATAGTCAGACCGGAGGACGACGACGACTACAAGGAAATGACCTATACCAAGGTTAGAGGTTCCACGATTTTACTCAAGCCAAATAACAATAGCAAAGCGATTGGAAACATACACGACTCTACAGGTGCTTTGGCCACGAGTGGCAGATTACATGACATTCATGTTTCTGGGTGCTCTGATTCGCACATGTACTTACTACAGCCTTTCGAGCATGCTACTATATCGGCGTGTACCGGTTGCACAATCGTAGTTGGTGCCGTCGCAGGACTGCTCTATGTTGTGGACTGTGAAAGGGTAACTATTACATCTGCTGCAAGGAGAGTTCTTGTGAGCAATTGCTATGACGTGACGCACAATATTTTTACCCCCAGTCCTCCGCTTCTAGTTGGAGACAACAGGAATTGCAAATTTGCACCGTACAATACTTACTATGACGGTATTCGAGAAGATCTGATGGCGACTGGATTGGCAGCAGCAGTGTTATCACCAGAATGTAACACTACCACGAGCGATCCATTGTATGGGCCGGCTTTGCAATGTGCAAGCAACAAGTGGAAACAGCCCGTGGAGCTTGCAAAACTCTCCGACTTGTTGCAGGCACAGTCACTGGCGCCCAGGGCATCCAGTCCGACACCAGGAGCAGATGAAAAGGCATTTTCCAAGGCTGGATCAACGGACGATACGGTTAAGATACCCACACTCGTACCGGCATCCGAATTCCAAGTCCTCTTTGTCCCTTTTTTGAGTGAGGCAGCAAAAGAAAGACGTACTCGAATGGAATCCGCTGCAGAAGAGATGACGGTATACACTTCAAATAGTGGAGAAGACACTTCTTCCAATGCTGTTGGGCCGAAGAATGGGATTGGCAGCATGTACTGTCATAATTTAGCAGATGTACTGCAGCTGTCTCCTTTTCGACTACCGACAGAATACGAACGTAGAGCAATTGTGAAATCAGATAGAATCAAGAGTTTACAAACGATTATTCAAACAGACTTGACTCCTGAGCAACAAGTCAAGCTTGAGGAGGAGTTGAACAGTGGTTTCAGAGACTGGCTTGTCACGAGTGGAAACTTACGCCAAGTTCTCGACCTCGTTCATCTAGAGAGAAAAGATTGTTGATTTTAGAATTCAAGCATCTCATTCATACATGAACATTGACAATCACTGTGAACTTCAATAACCGTTCGATGGAGATAATGAAGGTAAAGGCATTAATGACAATGCAAAATGTGTTAAATTAAAAACTTCTTTCCGCCCTATTTAACTTTACGTTGGCATTATTCAAACAGCTATTTGTGGTCTGGCACGAAATTAAGGGCATTGTACATAACCAATACGTTGAAAGTTTCTAACTGTTAAGTCAAGAAAACAAAAACATTGTCTTTATCAATTAAGATGATGCTGTTAGCTTAGGTATTCCTTGAATGGTCCAAGGATGTATTCACAAATTTAGAGAAGAGCCATATGTTTAATCGATTCAATTGGCCTTTTTGTCCTGTTGCATGTGTTTGCTGGACATGATGTTGTTTTTACTCTGAAAGATCAAAGATCACTACAAACATTGCCTGTAGTAATCACCAGCTTTTCCACTGCACGTGCTTGCACAACATCCAGTGGGATCATTCGTGCACTCGGACCATTTGGATAGACGACAGTTTCTCGGGGGCGAAGTAGAAATCCAGCTTCCATTACAAAAGCTGATGCAGTTAGTCTTTGAATTATTACACCACATATCTGTTCCACAATCGAAATTATTCCAAGAGCAGCAATTAGACCCGTTTGATGTTACAGGAGACTGCGTAGGAGAATCAGTGCCAGTGGGTGGAGAAACTGGATTTTTTGTTGGGCTGGCTGTAGGAGCTAGCGTTTTTCTTAGAGATGGACGTGAAGTAGGAGTTGCTGTTCCTGGTTGTGAGGGCTTCGATTCCTCTGCATTTGATGCACAGAATTCTGGAATGCCAAAAGGATAAGCACCTCCATTTTCTTCCCAGCAGTTTAACCTGTCTAGTTCATAAGGACATGACACTTCTTCATACGCTACTTGAGCGTTATCCCACATCAAGGAAATGAAGTTCTCGCAGCCTGCTTTAAGAACAGGATCATTGAATTTGCCACAATCGCAAATTTGTCCTGGCCAGCCTTCACACGCAGTAAAACCATTAATTTCTGCTGGTTCGCGGTCCTGGCAAGTATTCGATGCAGAGTATTGCAGTACATCAAAGCCAGGGGCAGCAATATCAAAATGAACTTTTCCATTTCCACACCAATAAGAGTTTGAGTCTGCAGGGCAGAGATTTACACCTTTCAAAACAACAGTTGTGGTAGTCGAAGTGTCGTATCCAGGAATATTCGCAGTCCCAGTAACTTTCCAGCATCGACCGCATCCTTCTCCAAGCCATGCGACACTATGATCATTTTGATTGAACAGCGCTGGAGAAATGGCAGCAGTGCCATAATATTTTGCACCATATGGATTATCAGTTGGTGCTACAAACATGGCATTACTGAAATAGAGATAAAATTAGTAAAGGACAACAAGAACACGTCAAATTAAGAGGATAACGCTCACTCACCTGTGGCAGTGAGTTTCCTTTCCTGGTTCGCCGTTAGCCAGGTAAGCACAACCACATGCTCCTCCGCTGCAATCCCAGTACCTTGTAGTTGTCGCATATCCAGCTGGGAGACCTGTCAGTGGCGCAGGAGATGGAGGAGGAGTTGGAGAAGGTGGTGGAGGGTTGCTAGTACCATTAGTGCACCACTTTCCATTGCACGACATTATGCACTGACTTTCCATTTGATTACACCAATCTCCTCCCTGCACTTGTCCGTTACATGTAGATGTAGCACCACTTCCATCAGGCCCATAATTGCAGTAACCTTGGCTGTTAGTCGTTGGTGCAACAACAGGTTGTGATGTAGGTTGCGCGGCAGGGTCTGATACTGGTTGTGAGATGGGTGACGACACAGGAGGGGAAGGTTGGGAAACGGGAGACGGAGTGGAAGGGGCTACTGGACTTCCAGTGAGCACGGTTACCTCTGCACAATTCCAAAACTATGACGCAATGTAGACGTGGATGAATTACAAGATCTAATGTTCGATAATCGGCAAGTGGACACAAATAACTTACCTGCTCAGGACTAGTAGAAGTTCTTGCACCATCAGGTTCGTACGGTTCAATACAATCTGCCAAACTACCTCCTGAACGTAGCCAACCCTTCGAGAGGAGATAATTACCAATATCCGAGTTTTTGTAACCTTGAGGTTGGCAACTATTGGCAGTTATATAGCGCCATTGCATCATCACCTTTTCTCCGATGATATCCGTGTAACTGTCAGGTATCTTAAACTTGAAATGAAAAGTACTCTGGCTTCCAACACTACAGTAGTAAGAGAATCCAAAACAACGTAAAAAGCAAAACATATTTTCTGAGCCAGTGATTTTTCCCCACAAATGGCATATTACAGTATAAGTAGCTAGGTCATAACTGCTTCGAAACAATTCATTCGACGATGATTGAATTGGTGAAACTTACTCTGCAAAGTATGCTCTTTCAGGGTGGTTGACATCTTTTGGGATGCCATAAGAAAGATCTTGTACAAACTCCAAAGGATGAGCATCAAGACAAGCTTGATTTAATACCATGTTGGAGTCATCATACTTGCATAACTTGAGTTCCATGTGACCTAGTAATGAAAATATTAGTTGAATGATCGTGATCGCGAGAGGTGAAAGTTGTTGCCAGAACAAAGAAACAAGAAGTATGAGCAAAATACTTTTACCATCATGGACAAACATTCTTGCTTGGTGGTATATAATGTATAACACCATGATACAAAAACAGGAAATCGCATAATAGCCAATGATCGATACAAGTACTGTACTTTGGTGCACCCAAAGAGATACCTACCTGCATGATTGGTGTCCAAAAATGCCGTCACATCAAACTCTTCCCCCAATCTTAAAATTGCTTGAGATTGCCATGCCATTGGCACACCAGAAGAATCTAGCCATTCGTCATAATCTCCAGCATTGCCGATACCACAAAGTCTGTCGGGAAGCTTTTTGTTCAGGCAGTGAGGACAAGATTCTGCTGCTGGTACGCCGGGAATACGAGACCACGTTCCTTCCTCTTGCGGGGAGGCTACCCAGTTTCGTGAACGCGGAGTGGTTAGATGACCATGACCTTGGACTAAATCAAGTAAAGATAAGAAGGTTAGAAATATTGAAATCAATTTCACCATTTGGAGTTCTCTGAAGCACATAATTATGTTGCGAGGAAGTGAAAGAGTTGACTCTCAATCGAAGGGACTCAAGACTCAAAGGGACGCAAAGAGATAGAGAGGGCTTCTCGTTGTGTAGGGGTATTGTGTGGCTCGCAAGTTCACCACAACAGTACTTCAATTCATCCTTCAGTGATCGCCAACGAATTGCATA